>JTDE01020888.1:88772-116803 GCA_014338405.1 Paragonimus skrjabini miyazakii | reverse complement strand
CATAATAATTTGTGGTCGATTAATGCATTAAAACAAAACAAGAAGGTCAGACATAATAACATGTAGGCACCGACCTCAACAACGTAAGTAGATACATTGCAAGACATATACAGCATAAGATAAATTCTCGTACTTACCAAGAAAACTCATTTTGCCTCAGTAAAGCCCCCTTTTTGCCCCATTAAAAATGGGGTTGTGTGCTGCTTGGGACTCATTTAACCGTTGTGGCCGACATATCGACCACAACGGTTATATGAACGTTATATGAACGCAGTAATTACTGCATTCATAGACTCCAACGATTTGACTATAGCTAGCTTCCAATCATAACGTGATCTTAATTGTTGCTCATATTAAAACGCCCACACGAGGCCCGCGCTGGTCTATTGTTTCCTTTCGAAGTGGACTACCCTAAAAGTCTATTTAGGTGTGAAGATTGCGATTAAGCATGTACACTGGTCTGTGTGAAATATCTTGGACTCGCAAACTTCTATTAATGACTTTAAGTTATCAGAGAAGACCTGATAACCGTCGCTGTTAACAGGATCAAACAGAGCAATCCTCTTCATTATTCTATCGAACTGAGTGCGCTGGTCAGCGTTTATACAAAGTTGTAGGTAATCTTTCGGATTCGATTACTTGGTCACCAAGTCAGCACGAATGTGGTTTAAATGCGGTTTGAGTGTGGCCTGAGTGAATTTTGACAGCATCAAGGAGACAGATTGTGACATCATTGTTACACTGAAAAAGCTACATTTGAAATACAACTGAACTACATCCAAACTACACTCTGACTACACTCGCGTTACGCTATTTACATTACCAGATGCACTTAATACGTCCAACCCTTGGTTCTGCAATAAACAACTAGCACGGGCATTCACTTTCTTCAGGGAAGTCATAATAACGCAAGCAGAAGAGTCGCGTTATCTGTGAAAATATATTGTGCAATTACACTTAGGAGCTTAAAGTGTTTGCTTTATCGTTTGTTGCTGGTTGCAGGGTCTCCAGCGGTTTGCGCCTGGGATGGACATTCTGTCATATTTTGCAGATCCACTGCTGAATACGCTCCCTGGTTTGCTGTTGTATAACTCTGGTGGAAAGATTTAATGTTGTATCTAAGGGAGATTACTAAACAGAAAACAATGGTTTCCACCGAGGACAAAAACAATGTACCTGAGAAGGGTTTCTTTATATTCAGGCCTCACCAGCTAATGTCCTTCACCAGTTCTTAGTGTATTAAAAGCTCATGGCGTTGGCAATATAGGTCTTCCTGTTGCTCTTGCTAGTAAGCATTAAATGCGCAACCTGAAAATCAACCAAGACATTTGTAATCTTGTTTGCCAATTTGCTGTACAGCTGTTCACCCCCTACCTCATACTCGAAAGGAGTCACATCTTCAAGTGACTCAACTGGCAGACAAACAGGCAAGCTCATTTCTTCCGGTTGATTGCAATGGTTCGTTTCATGCGAGATAGACTTGCTAAGGCCTCGTAGAACACGTAAAAACTTCCTCTAATTAGACCAGTCCGGCATTCTTGTTTTTTCTTACAAATCTACATTTAGACCTCCTGGTAGCGCACTTACCTATGATACGTATAAAAGTTCCTTCCTTTGTGGAGTTTTGCATCGTGGGAGTCAGACGTTGTGCGATTGATGTAGAAGTAACAAATTACCTAGTCATTAAAAAGCCTAATTTCCTAGACCTAACTGGTGATAAACATGTTGCATTGGTGGAAGCCACTGCAGTCTGGCGATTTTGCACAAAAGTGGAAGGAACCTGCGTAACAACCTTCTTTGATGGAGGCTCCACATACTGCATTGTTGTAGCAAATACAGTCTTCAAACATTGGACGTTATGTTCTGGCACAAAATCAGGCATGCTCTTTGGTTTTCTGAAGCGGGTGATTTTTAGGTACTTACAAAAATCTACTTTCTCCAACGATTTTTATCCATATGCGGCAAAATTGTAATCAGATAACAACAGTTTCTATAGTCCTTCGAACAGCGCCCCACATTTGAAGGCGATGGTGGTGTCATCTATATTGAATAAAAGGTTTTTGGACACATCACGATTACCACATATTTTGTGCACATTTGTGATGTACAGTTTGGAATCTTTCGGCACAAGACACTCACGCAACAGCAGTGACGTTGTGCCAGTTACCAGACCACCCACTGTACCATTTCCGTGCTCACGAACCATGAGTTATGCGCAATGCCTACTGAACTGTCAGCAAACTTTACAAACTGGTATATTTGAAATGGTTGTCATTAATAGAACTACTCACTGTAAGCTGAGTGAGTGAAATGGAGACACTATTTGCAATGTTAATTCAGCACAACACAATTTTAAATGGGAAAAACGATGATGAAACCCTTATGGTCTATTGCGGTGCATTTGAGAACAATTTCAATATTTTTGTGCCATTTTTAAGACTTGACAGACCAGCACAATTAAAAATGGAAATGTCTGCCGAAGGTATGAATTTATCAAACCAGTTTTCCATTTCAACGTACAACGAGACCAAAACGGAATCTCCATCTATGAGCGTTATCGATCTTGGTTGTCCTTTGATAACCATTACACTTCCCGGGGGAACGCCGGTATAAACCGTAATATTCAGCCTGAAGAAGCTGTACTTACAAGGCGGCGGCCAAATAGTTTCGCAGCAAGCATCATCCATATCACCTGCTGCAGTTAATTCATTCTCTTTTTTTCTTCTGCTATATGAAAAAAATTTTGTGCTGTTGGTACGATAGGCGAGTATACCAGTTTTTCAACTTGCTGAGGTAGGACTCGAATGGGAAAGCTGAGTAAGAATCCGAAGGCCCACTACAATGCACACTGTCGGCAATATTGCTCTGTGGCCCCGTACGTGCCTGAAAACAGTATTCCTCAACGTTGTACTAATGAACCTGGCATAATGGAGTGCACACGGCAGACTGCATAATAAATAGGAGCAGACAGAAAGTTCAAAGTTTCTCGTACTGCAGTCCACTCAGCAGTTCCCTCATGACCAGTGGTTTTAGATAAAGTTGAAAACTACGACATTCAGAGACTTTCCACCAATCAAGGTTATCCCATTCTAGGCATTTAGGGGGGAAGTCAACTATCAAGTAAAGTGTTAGAAACAAAAATGGACGTTAATCACCTTCATTAGCGGTTGCAGCAAACAGGCAACGGGCTCACTGAACCAGCGCACCACAACTAGATTAGACACTTAGGTATGCCAAGAAATACCATGTACATGTAATCTAGAGTGAAAGCATGAATCATATCAAGGTTCAATGACCAAAGGCAGGCTGTCCTACATGGTGTTCAGATTGATGGCTTGATCTGAAATCATCGTTGTTCCGGACAGAAGCTGACAAATCGAGATTGGTCATCCTACTGTCGTTGCGCAGGCCGTAAGCGGTGCAGCGGTCACAAGAAAAGTAGCCCAAATACGTTTTACTTGTTTCAAAAAGGCTGTTGCGAGTGCGTCACGAATAATGCAGTCCATACTGATGCGAACGAGCTGCATACCCGATGGAAATGTTCACCCAACAATCATTCCACCCTCTAGCTCTGATACTACCGAACTGAGATATTCATGTGCGTTTGTTGGTTTAGCCCATCCACAGAAAACACCGATTACAAAGGCCGCAGAGTTTGACCAAACCCAACGGCCTGAAATGGGCTATGGCTGAAAAGTGGAGCTTTTAAACAAGGTCATCCCTTCAATGCTCAGTTGTGGAGAAGCTGTTACAAAATTGCTGAAAACTGATGAATTCTGTATCGCAAACTCGAGGAATCCACGGATGTCGGAATGAATGTAGTCCCCACCACCAACTTTCCCATGCTCACAGTGTCGAAACTTTTGTATCTGTGTTCTAGGGTTTAGGCTGAACTCAGTATGCAGCGGTCGAAGTACTTCCGTAAATATGCACCTGGTTGCTTGGACACCTTTGTTATTAAAGCAGCCTTTCAAATTGCCTCTGCTGGCATAGGTGTACTTAAGGCCTCAGCCTAACAGCATTTAGAATAAGTGATGGACATTCTAGCGCAGACAATGGTTGTCAAGCGCAAGATATATTTGTCATCAGTTCCAGTCGAACAGTAGACGTCGGTGACAACCCTGGACATCTCATCATGAAGGAGCGACAGGAAAATTAATGATGGGTTAATTACAAACAGGTACAGGACAATCTAAAAACATAAGATCTTCAAGATAGTGATGATCTAAAATATAAACTAACTGTCTACGGTAGAACTAGGTGGAGCCACATCACTTTTAAAAAGCAGTGGACAGTCAAGCGTAAGTGATTAGTTAACACATCTGGATGATGTTGATTTTGAACAACCATGCTTAAGCATAGCAAGGCACCGGCTGAAAGCTCGCGCGCAATGGATAACTCAACTGTTGTGTTATCGCAGTGAGACGTTAAGACAACACAATAAAATGTCACGATGAAACGGACTACACTGATTCCTTTTATGAAGAACACCAAACAGAAGTATAGCAGACATCAAAGAATCAACTAAGCAATACGTTACAAACTATCGCAGCAACCACCGCAACCATTGCATCCATGTGACATTTATTTGGCACTTGAGTTTAGCTGTGTGATGACTGGACATGCATTACCAAATAAGTGTATCCAAAATCATGCTCTTTGTGGGGTGATTCTTGTTCTTAACAACACGCCAGTCTCACAAGCAAAAAATCGGAGTTCAACCTCCGTTCCGGGCAAGGATGTGCGTTACTGATGACTTAAAATAAGAGCGGAACTCGAATCTAGTTTTACTTTTTAAAATGGGCTAATCAAAAGATTAATCTAAATGCGAAAGCTGCGATCAAATGTAGGTGGTGTTCAAATTGAAATAACCTAATTCGCCGAAGTTCTTTTTACTAATAAGTATATGTTGTGATAGGTAGCTGCTTATCTAGCACTAAATTCTCCTGTTTACAGAAACGGACAACCTTTTTACATTAATGGATCTATACACTATATACAGCTTTTTTGCAAACACGACGCATTATACAGAGCACTGAAGGAATATTGTGTATGTATCATGCAGTCGAGTGAATAATCCATTGACACCAACAGACACTAATAGAAGGCAGGAATCTTCGCAATTTTTTGTACATTGCGAAAAAGTGTATTCGGAAACATTCAACACAACGTACAGCAAGCGAACTGCCGTTACCTCTAGGTCGCAACGATCATACTATCTTTGATGCTCCAGTGAAAGGAGGCCACCGACATTTATATAGAACCCGTTGTTGAAGTTTAAAAGTTGTATCGAGGTTCTCCTAACTGTTCACTGAACACATCAAAATGCATTTTGCTCTTTTCCAAGAGCTAACACTTTTACGTGAATATGAGATAGAGACTGTGCGAAGGGTTTAAAAATTTGTCTTGTTCGCAAAGAGGAATGTAGGTTTCATACGACGTTATACAACACAGCTCTTCCCAACTCCCTTTTGTGGTGACTGAAGAATGAAAAGTTGGCTGTTGACAAGATCATTAGATATTTCTTGAAATTCACTTTAATATTCATGACAACGCTTTCAGCAGTATATTTTGAAGGTACGCTTCCGGAAATTTCACCAATGTTTTGTGTACAGGCATACCGTAATTGGCACAAGGCAATCAGTGCTGACTATCGGTTCATAGTGCCGCTGTCGGTTTAAAAATACTAAAGCTCTAAATAACGAGATCCAGGTTTGAGGCACATCCCGTAGAATGGGTGCAATAGACGGAACAGTAGCTCTGACGTTAAACATTCGAATAGATAGGATTCGAGTTGCTTAGCGGTAGATGTTAGCAAGAAGGCCACACACCTCTAGTTTGTAAGAAGGTGGACCGTAAGGCGTTCATCCAAATGCCTTAGAAGAACTAACACAGATGGCCTCTAAAATAAGGCCGGGATCCTTAGCCTTTGTTCGACCACGTATAAAAAGATGTTCATTGTTTACACTATCGCCGAACTGGTTCATATCCGGGCTGAGCGATACAGATTATTATTATTGGGGAGGTGCTTTAACATCTATTGGCTGATTAGGTGTTCCGGTGCCTTGTACAGGACGCTTGTCAAAATGGTTGTCCCGTAACCGGAATCACCTAAATTATAAGTATGAAGAACGTCAGGTTCCTTCCATTCACTTTGGATAGCGCCCGCAGAGTGAATCACTCTGAAGAATCAACAGGCTACTTTTCCCTGCGTGAAGAACACTTCTTTCAGTATATTTGCGCGAAGCTGGTCATGAACTATTGTGCTGAATGAGTTAGATTTTACCATGAAAGCCATATATTAACAATTCCACCCAGACAGCAGTCGGCTGTAGGTTGGAAATATTCACCAGGTACAATAAATTATGCATATCAAACAAATGTCCTTCAGTCTCTATGAGCTCCAATAGGGATGCAATGCTTTAATTTAATAGTGTAGGGGGGCCCTCGTGCTGCCGACTTTTGTGCTGGTCTTCGTGAAGTCAGAAGAGGTTACAGGTGTGGTGATCACATGGCAAACTTGGGTAACTTTAGAAAACTGTGCACCGTCTTGATACCGCATTTGGACGTCACAATAAACTTTTGCCGTTCACGGCGTATGACATTTTTCTCCTTTGACCATCCGCACTGTTAAAAGTAACTGCGCAAACAAATGAAATGCACGTGCTTCACACACGATGCACTACTTCAGTCATACAATATAGTAGCAAGTACGAAGTTGTGTGTTATACCAAACAGAATTCATTAATGTGACTAGCGCTTTCAACGTATAGAATTATACACACAAGCTAGGCACATCGGTAGAAACCCAATTAAGCCGGTATTACCATTATTGACTGAATTCAGCACACAATCAAGTGAAATTTAAAGAATAATTGCCTATGTACAATGCAACAAAATGATATCTCTGGATCAGTAACGTTTTGCTGGTGATTTGGAACTAGCGTATCTCAGTTAATATGAAATCTAACGCGAGATGTTCAAAGACCTTAACCAGATAGACCTTGTGTGCATATATTTATGAGAAAATGCAACATGGTACAAAGTTGGGCTAAATTAAACTAAAATGTTTGAGGGTGTATATAAAATTTGTCTTAGTTAAATCAAAAAAATACAACAAACATATGGAGAAAACAATGAAAAATCAGATCCGTATAACTCATTGAAGCGATCGCAGGAAGAATTGCGTGACAAACGTGTTTAGGAAAGCTAATTGCACCGCAAACTACAGCCAACTGTCGAGAAAATTTGAATGAGCAAAATTGAAAACAATAGTTTCCATATGAACTATGTTGCCGGAGAGTTTGTGCTACATTTGATGAGTTTAAATTAAAGGCAAATGAATCCCCATGGAGATTATTTCCTACAGATATCTGGAACTGTTTGTTCCTTCAAGGGGGTTTACAATATAGCCTTTTCTGTGCTATCGGCGTTAATCCATGTTTTTGCAATCATCACGTGTCTATTAGCTGTTTTCAGGTGTCTGCCGTATTAATGCACCTAGTTCACTTAAGCTGAGTATATGATTCATAGTCTTTAATACTTTTCATTCAGTCATCATGATAAACCTGTCTCCTCAAGGTTTATACCTAGGTTGACCAAATAAACGACAATTAAATAAGCTAGTAAGGCAGAAAATAATGGGAACGTTTAGATTTCCAATGCATGGGTCAATACAATCATGTTCGTACAATCTGAGGAGTACATCATTGGCTGACACATCACCGTCACTGTCATAAAGCAAAAACAGATAACTAAATGCAGTTTGAAGTTGAAGTAAGTGATGCTTTCTGCCAGAGTCTTCATATATAAGTCCATAAAAAGACCAACTCTTAATTGTCGTCTTTTTACAATACCAGGTGACTGGAGGGTTGGGTCGAAGTAACCTAAAAGAATAACATTTGCCACATCTGATGAGTGGGAGGATGTGACCGCGCTCGGATGTTAAACTTAGATTATTGCTGAAAGACTGTGGATGAAATAGATACTAGAATGATCAACGGACTGTGTTACATAAGGTGTGAAATATAAAACAAAATTACTCTACCAGTTTCCAGATCGATTTCTATATTGATCTGTCCTGCTCGTTTCCATAGATTTCAGCAAATAGCACGAAACTTGTAGACTAACAACCACAACCACCAAATTTAGACTAGTTATTCATAGTCGTTTTTCTCTAAGTGCCTGTTAGTGCACAAAGCGTCGGTTGGAAGCGAAAAGTAACATAGATTTTAGTGGTTGCAACAAATTGAATGATCAGCGCTGATTTTAAGCACGTTTTATTCTAGCAGATAATTCAAAATTGAAAGGAGAGAAAACTGGTTAAGTCCGTGTGCTGCTCTGTAAGGTGGAAGCAAGACATTTTTTTTGGGTGTGATTTGGCTCATTTTTATAGTGTCAAGATTTAATTCCTTTACATTTGTCTACAAACTTTTACTTCTCAACTTAACAAACTACTCTTAGTATAACGACTGTCTCTGAATAGATAGGCGAAACATGAATAACATGAACACATTGTATGGGGTGGGAATAAGTCATCCAAAACGACAAATCAAAACGAATTCAACCGAGACGTCCCTTAAGCTCTGTAAGCCCCACCTGGCAGAAGGTGCAAACGTAAATCTTTATAACGGTTTGCTAAAGGCCGGCAGTAGAATCGATAAAATAACTATCGATGAATAGGTATAATGTTGTAGTTGGGGTCTGATGATCAGCAGAATTATAAAGTAGCTCTAGTTTAGGTTGACAGAGTAGAGAATGGAATGAGCTGTACTTGAACAGTGCTTTTTAACAGCATCAACTTAATGATCGGATACTTTACTTTTCTTTGAGTCTGAATGGAACATATCTTCGCAATTAGCGGTATGCACGTAAAATCCATTTATGCGGATCTATAGACTTACCACCAAAAATTCCTAAGGGATGTGCTGAATTTTTACTGCAACTTTCAGCTAAGTTATTCGCTGTTTCTCACGGTTCAAAATGATTGAATGTTAGGAAGTGACACGCATCACACCAATTGTTAAAAAAAGACAAACGTTTTCCGGATTCCGTGCCACTGTGCTGCAGTCAAAGTTTTCAGGAAACCACTTATTGCTCAAACGGAAACTCAAGTGACCTCCAAGCAATTCGCCTACTGTCGCTCACGTCCAACAATTGAAGTTCTTGCTTGTTTAACTTATTTACTTCTGTAAGCATCTGCTGGAAAAAATAAAGCTGACTTCATGTTTCTCGGACTACAGCGATGAACTTGAAAACGCCGAAAGAGACCTTACATAAAATTATTAGTTAATTTGGAATTCAAACCAAAACCGTTGATCTTCGGCGTGATTATACACCGAATTAACTCACACTTAACCAACTTTGTGATATAACCTTTTCAACATCCACTACTGGTTATGATGATCTACAGGGTGCAACCGTCTTCTCATTCTTTTCTTAATTGCAAGAAAATCTATAAATATGCTGGCCATATTCTGTTAGGAAACAAACGCCCTACTCGGTTTTCTTTGTTTGCCTTGGTTACTCTTCATCTGAAATATCAAGTTAATAAGGGTCTCATAGGTTGTTGTTTAACACACCCAGTGTTGTTGGCATTTTAATCTCATTTGTCAAGGAGAATGAAAAAGATGGGCTTCCCAATACAAGTCCATCTCCTTACGTACGTACCGCACCTTTACACTGACCCTTTTTTTGTATATCAAGCGGCTGTTTTAAGTAACAGCTAGTCATAATTATTTAATGTTACTGATATTTTTGTCAAACTCAGAAAACTCATTTTTTGTCTAGCAGCTAAAATCAGTTTGCATTTTACACTGTTTGATCAGCCGATTCACCAGTGCTCAGGTAGTCTCACTGGATATGATGATGGTTGGATATATTGATCAGGTTTCTTCTCTTGTTTGCCGTCAAATGACATTTCTATTTTTTTGGGCTCCTAAAAACCTACCACGTTGAAGTAGTATTCATACTAAATGACTCATTGCGTTAGTGGCTTTTAATAATCCCACACTTTGCAAAGCGTCTTCAGCAAAACTCTCACATTACGTATCCTATCCTCTTTGCCAGGATCTCCAAACACATCTTCACATACATCACTAGGTTAGTAAAAAAAATTCAGTCGTATTCACTCTGTCTTAATCCTGCTCTCCAATAATTTTTACTTCTGTCGAGCGTCGCATCAACCTAGCCCTCTCATTCTTCAAATAAACCAAAGATGGTTAATAATTTATATCGACTGGTGTTGTTGAAGGTATGTAATTGTTTTTATCATTACCCTGTGACTCAAGCATACCAAGATAGTTGTTTTTCACGTGGTAAATATATTAGTTTGTGAAAAGCTGAAAATTCACATCTCAGAATGCAAACAGTGCATTACTAGTTTGACTGTGACAAGAGAATGAACAAAAGTTTGTGTAAAAAACAAAATGTTCAAAGCGAAAAGAAGACAATGTTAAAAAGCATCACACGAAGACAAATGATATCATAAGTCGATAGGTGGTTTGTCGCAGCTACACGGTTGTGAGCGATGCCAAAGTTCATCACATCTTTCTAAAGATCACCTTCATCGATAACTATAAGTGTCAAAACACTGTGAGTGATAAGGTATGTAGGACCTCACTTGCATTCACGGATAGAGTCTGTTTAGTAAACAGAGTATTCAGGAAAGTACACATCACTGTTACTGATGTCCGCTGAATGCCATATTAGTGTAGATAAAATTGTGTGAGAATTATTACAACAAACCAAACGTCCGAATTCTGGTAGTTTATCGATCAATCTTTAACAGCTAGTGTACCTTTTAATTAGGGTTTAATTTTGCAGATTATTGTGCCAGAGTGATCGTATGTACAGAAAAACTGGAAATTAACACGATCTGGTGCAAAATACTTACATTTCTTGTTTATATTATCAATCGCTTACTGCAGAGCAATCGAGTGCCCACATCTTGGAACACGACAATGTTGCCGTAAAATAAAAATTACCAAAGTGAATGGGCTAAGCTTTTTGTCAGACAGATTACCGTATGTTTCAGTAAGGTCATTTTTCTTCAAGATGGAGAAGTATCTAAGTTCACCGGATTCACCGAATGATGTGAAGGTAAAATTGTACACTTTCCAAATAGTTTTATTGGAAAATTTTTCCATTACCATATACGTTGACTTCAGTGCTTTATCAGGATATGGCTGCTTGTTTAACTTGACTATCGAAGCAGCCCCAGCGAGTTTGAAATTTTATCACAAGCGAAAGTGGTTGAGCGTTCACATATGATAACTCGGTCGTGCCTAATGTGAGGTCATTGGCGCAGTGGTAAACACGGTTGCCTCATGAACAGTGTAGCCGGTGTTCTAGTCCCGGCAGTGGCAAGAATAAGCACTACCAACAAGCTCTGATGAGAGGGAAACTCGATTCTAGCGTTTCTTTTCGGAAGAGGCCAACTGGAAAGTCTATGGGAATGCGACGGCTGTAATCAATTGTAGGTGATGTTCGACTTGAAATTAACCGAATCCCCGACTACTCATCAAATTTTTTATTGTCAATAAAATGCGGATGAGCTTTCGGCATGGAATGTGTCACCGATTATTGCCACACAAGACAAAGTTAACGAAGAGTATTGCTTCAGGGTTTGTGGAGTACAGCAAAACTTACTTACACGAAACCTACTTGTAACGGTCCATTTGTAAGGAATTAACCAAAGTAGCTGATTTCTATGCTTTTCGTTGATAAACAGCTGTAATAACTTCAAGGAATAAACAACGGGGTGAACACAAACAGGTACTCTCACTACCTGACACCTACAACGTGAATAACATACATGCATTGCCATCTTTGACAAGTAACCTACAAGTTACGTATTAATGGCAAGATCAAAGGGCTGTTACCTACGGTGTTTGTGATACCAGATAATGTCAGGAGCTACAGTTACATTGTTTCCAACACATACCTTATCATTGCACCCAGTTGTGCACCAGGTATGAGCCGTTAGATGATGTGTACGAGCAATTACATCAAAATCACTAGAATTGTCCATAAGTGATCAGAAATACGTGCTAATCCAGAATTATATCTGGGACATACTCGGTCTTTAGTTGAGTAATGCTTACTGTGTTCCTGAATTGTATCGCACTCATCACGTTGCACTTAAATTAGGACGGGTCGGTCGATTAACGGCTTTCAAGTTGTAATCAAAGTGCTGAAGGAGTACTATCAAGGTGAACGTATTATCGCTTGTTCTCATTCGTCCGTTGAAAGTGAATCCTATCATGAGTAAACCGTCTACTCATAATGTTGTATGCAGTTAACAGTGTCCTGCAATACTGCATACTGATCACTCACCAATGGAGGTAAAAATTTATGGCCGTGGCTAGTTACACTGGAATAAACAACCACAGAACGCAGAGTCCTCACTGCTTATACCCGATGTCCTAAGAAAGTTTCATGGCTTCACGGTGATCATTCATTAGTGATTTGAGATCGTGTGTCAAGTGGTTGTAAAGCCACTCGAACTAGTGTCGGAATGTTTTATACAAATCTGCTAAGCAGTTGACTTCAAAAACAATTAACTCCCAGCTCACTTTAGCAGATTATGTATTTCCTCTTTGAAACTGAAAGAATCCCGTCAGAGATTTCCTTGAAGTTTGGTAAAATTGCAATAATAAGATCACTTACACCATATGCTCAACAATAGCGTACCAAAGTAATATGCTGCGGAATGTTTTATGCTCTATATTGAATGATTTTGACTCCATGGAATAAACAGGTACATACCGATTACTTGTATCCTGCAGTTTACTGACCGCAATATCCAGCAGGTGTTGGCGTCGATTGTCTATATTACGAGAGTGAAACCGATGACTGACTGAAGATCGTTGACAGGTATGGAGAAGAGCAGTAGTTCATATATTTAATCCTATGGGGCAGAGCTGAGGTCTTACAGTTGGTCAGCTTCCACTGATAAGGACTACGCGTATGCAGTCAGATAGCCGTTTGGCTGACTCTTGGTGCCGAATGTCGGAAATTTGACTGAAGATGATGTAAGTAGGAGATAGCAGTCTACCGTTCAAAAGAGAGTTAATACCAGACAGTACGTTTCTTACAGTACTAAGTCCACTATGTAAAAATCAAGAATTTTTTAGAATAGATATAAGGTTGTGGGTAGACTTCTCTAATTTGTGTTACGCTACATCTGAGACTGGGAATACCAAACGTTTTGGTCCGGACCGGTTATGGCATGCTTTATTTCACCCTTTCTAAATCAGTGGGCTAATTTCAGGCGTCGAAGGTGCAAGGATTCGGCTTGAAACACAAGAGTGCTGATGCCAGTGAATCGGGAGTGCAGCGAGCACATCAGGTTAGAATAATGAACAATGCTTTATCCATATCCGTAAGTCAGTCACACAAAAAACTACACGATCAAGGTTGCATATTTTAAGAGGGTAGGTATGTACCCAACGTGTGGGTGTAAACGTTGACAGGTCTCAAATAGATATGGTGACAATTGTTGAAAGCTGCCAGCTGTCCCAAACGTCTGTGGGAAATTCCAAATGCTAATTCGTTTCTTGACTCATTCAGTGCACTTTAGTTCCAATCAACCATTTAAAATGAAGTCGAGCTGCTTGACTGGGGCATCCTGTAAACGGTAAACTTCCCACTAAATTCTTCAGAGTTCATGAATGGAACGGTATCGTTAGGAAGGACATAAGCAGGAAACTGAGATCACAAGTACAGAAGTCGGCCTGCACGCCTAAGCATTAAAACACAACCTTGGTGAACTGTGAGCTATAATGAAGATAAATAATGATATCACATTACTGCTATTCAGAGACCCACAAGAATGGGAAAACTGAACTTTCGGTAATGTAGTTAGGTGACGAAGGTCAACTAGCTGTCAGGCTATGTGAAATGAATTGTGCATTGCTGATCCGTTAAATCAGGATGAAATGAATGAGAGGAATGTTCAACTCTGGCGGGTCTTGGCGAACTAGAAATTAATTATCAGCCGACTTGGCTGCGTATTATTATGCTTTTGTGAAGACCGATAACGTCCGCTATATGTGATTTTCCGTAACAGAAAAGAAACTGAGGCCTCGTTTTTTACGGCAGCTGATGCCCAACAAAGTGTGAACATGTAGCTTACACTTGTGTGTAAGTAAAAATGTGCTGTCTTTGGGACCCTTGTATGGCCTTATCTTTGACTGATACATTTCATTCTGTAATTTCATCGGTACCGCAAACGTTGAATCTAGATGCTGCTGATTGCAATATTTATTGCTTGGTGAATTGAGATGCTTCTCCTCACGTATGTGTTGTACTCTTGGTGCTTACAATTCACACTCAAAAATGGTTGGAAAGGAGAATGCAAGATTACCGGTATATGTGGTGTTCGTTGACTTTTGTTTTCAACCCAATGAATGTTGCGCTCCATAATGTATGATAGTAGCAGAAGGAAAACAGACGCAAAATGACCATTATGTTGAGCTGAACGGGCGATTTATGGGAAAACTCTTATAAGTGTCGCAATTTCGTTTTTGACTACTCACAGCAAATATCTAATAACAAAAAAGTTTAAATTTAATTTCAATCCTTACGACCACACGTACATCAGTATGGTTTTATGGTACTCAAATATCATCGAGATGATTATGTTGATGAGACCGCCACAATAGACCGGTTTTTCTTGTTTATTTTCCCCGAGGACAAACATTTACGCATTCCAGGCTGTTGCGGACGTGGTCTGCTGCTAGCATCACTGGGTTCACAGCAGTTGAATTTTACCCTGCATAGGGAGTAGCACAATGGTAAATCCCCTGTCACTTACTCCGTAGAACCCATCAACCAACAAGAAGTGTCGATATATCATAAGCTTGTTGCTATAACACTGTCTGGACCACTAATTTGTACTCATAGATGAATGTGGGTGAACACTCGTTTATGATAAGTTGGTCCTGTCTAATACGAACTCAATGAAGCTTTTTTCAACACGGATGTTTCTTGAAAGCATGGCCAGGAGGATAGGCACTACTGACGGGTTCTACGACAAGGAAACTCGAGTATACTGCTTCTGGTTAAAGGGACTGGCTGATTTGTGTACGAGTACGCGAAGAACGTTAGCACTGGTGAGTAAGGTTTAATTCAAATGAAGCATACAAGTTGAACGCTACACAAAGCCAGCTGTGGTTTCAGCGTTTTGACAACGTTTCCAGTCAACTCAAGTAGCGCTCTTAGGTTTTGCTAACTGTGATAGGACACATTTCCGACAAACTCATCCTCATTAAGGCAGCTACGTTTAATAGTGACGGTGTGAAGTTCACGTCAGTGACATCCACAATAGCTGAAGGATAATTGCTATTTCAAACGTATCACTTTAAGAGTTTTATTAACAGAATATAAAACCTGGTTGCTTAATTCACAGCTCTCAAAAAGAATGTAGTAAAACTCCGTTGGAACAAATGCATGGGAACAAAAAATTACAATCTTTTTAGCTGTCCTCACGTTACAGTTTGTGTTAAGATATCTGGGAACGAAATATATATTCTATCAAAACAACAGTCATTGTAGGTAATGCATATAAAGTCTTGATTAGTCTAAGCATAATTTGTCGTAAGAATTCGATGAATAATTCCATTTTTCGTGTTCAAACATTTTAGATGATCACTTTTGTCTCAGTTTAAAAACAACATACTCTCATTGCCTTGGTGACATCAAAAATAGTTAGAAATATGTCGACAAGGAGTTAGTTGACCTCAGTAATGTTATCGCCTTTTTTGTGATAGATACAATATTCGAATACAGCCAGGAACTTTTCAGTAAGTAGAGTGGTAAGTCAACTTCAGGAAACATGGCCTCGTTTAGTTTCTGGATTCACCCTATTGCTATTAAAAAGGTTGTTCAGCTTAAACTTCTTTATTGTTTAGTTCAACATTTTATTGCGGGGTATTCGTGTAACTATCCCACATCTTGTAACATCACCAGTATGATGCTAACGCTAGGACCTTTTGTACGTCTAAGTTACCACAATATATTTTCGGAGGTTTAGTGATTAACAGCAAAATATATTCGCACTAGATTACGTTTGTGTTCCTCGACCAGTGACGACTTCCAATTACTAATTATATGCGATTGTTTCTGCCTACATTGGAACATCCAGCTTAGACGTGGCTTTATGTGTTACACGGCCGGAAACATCTTGTGAAGGGTAATCTGGCGAACTATATTTGAATTTTACAAAGCTTTTGGCGTGCAACATTTTTTGTAGGGAGATTTATCTACTGTGTTGTTAAGACAGAATCTTATTTTTACTGTGCTGTTAGGCTGAACAGTACTGAGTGGCTAGGAAAATTGTTCAAGCACTTATCCATACTGGGATGTGTGCTGTTTATTCAACACATGGAAACAGGTAATCTCTAACATGCATCCGTTAGCCTGCAGTAAATACCAAACGAACTGGCCAGTTGATTCATTAACGTCAGGAACGTCTACTTAGTTGTGTTTCGAAAACCTAGTCAGATTAGATTATAAAACAAACTTTGGCAATGCTAGTGTAATCAATCTTCACTGAAGTATTTTTCTGTTCCAGTGTTACCGGCTCATATAAGAAGTCAAACGTGTATTAAGGTATCATACACACTAAACAAGGCAAGCTCATTTTATATGATGGCATATTTTTCTATTAAACTTTTGATGTCATAATCGTCGAATTTCCAAACCATTCACCCTGAATTACTGAATGATTTAAATATCAACTTGACATACCTAATTGGAAATTCCTGGTAACTTGTGCCAAACAAAATCTGTCTTAATACAACCTGTTGTAAACCAACAGGAAAGAAATATTTCGGACTACCTGTTTTTGCTCTCTTCACCAAAAATGTCCCGTAAGCAGTTACTGATGAAAGAAGAACTGGCGACATGAATGAACCGATAAGATCAAACATGTCTTAATAGGGAATTAATAGACGAATTAGTGAGGCGGTAAAACAGATGAGAATGTGGAAGCCTCTCTCGCCATCTCTGTCTATCAAGTGCAGTGACTAACATTCTGACTTGCTTTTATCACCTAGTGTGGCCAGCCCAAGCAACGACATTATAGTTCAAGTAGTTGGCAGTAAACTAATCGTTTTTGGTAGGCAATTTCTCGAAAAATCTTCTGACGTTTGTAGTGTAGGCAGGCTTCGTTCTATTAACAATGGTGAAACATTTTACGATAAAGCTGTATTGTAAAGCCACTGTGTGATAGAAAAAGAACCTCTTGTAGGTCATGACAAACAAAATTACGGGAAGATTATATCGTTTACATAAGAAAAAATAAGTACAAGACACACAACTGTCAATTAGACAAATAGATAAAAAAACGTGTGTTTGAAGACATATCACCCTCAATGTAGTGGAACCATTCTCTAGCACTGTGGTAACCTAACAAAGCAATTTCTGCACAGCTGATGTGTTTGGTCGAATTTGTCCTAATTAACTTCAGATCATTTGCCTTGGTTCGTTTTGACTAACTTCTCGTCGTATGATCTACATATTCTGTCGCACACGTGTATGTAGTCATGGACTGGTCGAGAACAGGGAGTTTGTTTTTCAGGCTCAAAATCAGCAGGGAGATACGGTGAACTAGCTGCTAAGGATCGCAATCGAAAAATGTTCCAAAGAGTCTGAAAACGTCGACGGTTCATTATCTCTGTTGCTAAGTCACTCCTAAATGGAAGGCAGATAAACGTGTCTTTCTTCTGCACTGTTGTGCTCAAACGTCATGGCTTGTTCGAAGTCATGCCAAAGATTACAAAACCATCCAGATAACCATTTTCTCGTAGTCCACTAGCCACTCTTGTAGATTTTTAACAACAAAAATGAATACTCATCTGGTGCGTGACCAATAAAATAAAGCTTTGCTGACACAGCATGCCGGGAATTAGAGATAATGGCTAACATTTTATGAGAAGACGGCTGTACGGCTCGTTTTATAACCCAGAAAATGGCTGCAACTGAATTGAAAGTTCCGAGTCTAACAGCAGATGAGTAAACCATATTAATCTGCCTTACATTCAAGAATGGTATTCTAACAGGGACACTCAGTGGTTGACATTATCAGACCCTTAGGCGCATTTTCATGGCAGCAGCGCCACGCAGCTAACTAATTCTGACAGCAGCACTGTCTACAAACTCTTCGCTTTAGTTGATATGACATTTTAGATATTCTTTCCAGATGGTTAGTTTAGTGTACTGTTTTATCATGCACCATCTCTTTTTGAGCATGGTCTAAACTACGTCACAAAATTATTAAACGACTTAAAGTTTTATGCATATTTCTGACATGTTAAAAAACAGAGTACCTGTTATATGTAATTAAGAAAACTGAAAAAATAATACATTGTAGTGGTTAAAAACAGTAGTGAACATCAGTGAACCAACTGGCGATAATGGTTTCGATAAAATCTCGAGCCTAACTCATGCGAGCACATTACTTTCCACCTCCAAACGCGCATACACACACGATTCAAATGTTTGAAAGATTTTTGAGGCAACAGAAATGAATACCAGCCTAGGAAACCGCGTACAATCCAGACTGTGAACAGCCTATTGATGGAACGGTAATCCTTAGACGAATGCGCAGTCAGCGAATTATAGAGCGGAAACAGTCAGTGACAGTAAGTTAACTCTAATTAAGTCAAACTATTAGAAATATTGTCTAATGAAGACCATAGTTTTTATTTTGACATTTGCACAGATACATCTGTAAATGGGAGAAACGTGCTACCTTTCGGTTGACATCAAATCTAACAAATATTTCTCCGGAGTTAGAAAGTACATGTCCACAAAACCATATAAAGTATCTTTTGAGAATGTAACAAGAGGTAAAAGAGCCATTTTTATTAAAGCTGCAAACATATTGTCTCGCCCACGCTGTGTGCAAACCCATTTCTAATGAAAATCTTGATCTGAACGTGAAATCCGTTAACCAAAGGAATCAACTCTGATATCCCTGTTGCATTTAAACGGTAGTGACAATCTTCAAAAAATGAGCATACTATGGTGCAAATAACGACAGCAAACTAACAGGCACGGTTAAGGGCGTATTCAAACTGCCACATGACTGGACTGAAGGCTCCAGATGACTTTCAGAATGCCAGTTCTCATGCTAACTTACTGCTTACGAGGGTAGCACCATTTATCGCACAATGTGAGGTGAAGAGAATACCCTTCTCTCAACTGGTGGCCCTAATGTCTATATCTACGTCACCGAAATATAGCCCATTCCACCAGAAATATACCTATTGAGCTGAATAGCCTTCAATATCGACCTAAGGTCAGCAATCCTCCTCACTCACTGAATGATCATCTATAAAAGGACATTTACATCCATCAACCTATGATACGGTTCAGGGAACACCTAAAGCATGAGTCACTTCTGAACACTATACCAAAATGCTGTCCTGTTATCACAAAGCGGAAAGCGGAAGAGCCAAGTTCCATCAGACGACATTATACATCACTCCAGTGAGAATAATGAGCTGATTGGTGACTGTGTGCGATAGTAACGTGTAGAGCTCACGTCACCAACATGCCGATGGTAATCCGTGAATGATCGGAAATAAAGCCTGAGAGAGTGCTCAGTTGAAATCACTCAAAGTGCACTGTACTACAGGGCAGTAAAATGCGTTCACGACGGTCACCGTTTGTCGAATGATTGCCAAGCGCACTCGCCTGACACAAGCGGCACATTTTCATGCAGTTAGACAGACTTTGCAGTAACCTGCGCTCGGGACTGCTAGAGGAAGAAGAGTACCGACCGTCCCATTCCGTCAAGACCAAAGGACACCGCGACAGTTCGTAAATCATATTGAAGTGTATCCGGTCAGCCTTGAATTAACGACCACAACCTGTACATATTTCTACCTCAAAGGTGAAGTTTGGGGAATGTGCATTGCAACTGCATGTCACTACTTTGCTGCACCCTTTGGTTCAGACTGTATGTTCTCAAGCGATTGATTAACCTTTATCTAGATTATATGATAAAATTGAAAACTATCACATCCTATGGCATGCTGTTCTCACCAGACTTTATCCAAACACAGTTAATATTGCTTATCTAATTAAACTAATTTAAGACCATCAAGGTTTTGAACAAGTTGACGACAATTTTACTAAGATCGAATATCGGATTTTGAACCTGACAAAAATCACTCTGTTGCTTCTGCTAATATTGTTGGTGTTGAGTTGAAAAACAGAGCATGATATGGGAAGCTATCGATAAAAGAAGGTTTAACAATCACCGGTTTTTATTCGTTTTTTCGAGAGATGACAGTTCACAAAAAATTATCTGTGCATTCGGTCTTATGTCAAATGTGTACCACATATATCCACTTATATAAAAATGCAGATAGACGAAAGCTTAGAATAATGTCCTCAGTTACAGCACGGTTCTCACTTGGGTCAATCAAGCCATACCGCCTATTCCACTGATATCCATCAGTTCACCGTTTGGATTATGCCAACCAGGCGCATGTTGAAATGTGCACATAAAATGCACCAAGAGCACAAAAGAACAAGTTGGAAGTTAATTTTTAATAACTGGAATGTCTTAAGTTTAAAATGGTATAATAAGCGGTGAAATGCAAAGTTTGGGAGATTTATGTTGATTAATTATGGGTCTTCCCCTCTGGGAAATCCCGATCTATATAAGTTTTGAGAGCGACGATTAGAACTCAACAAGTCGGACTATAGTAGATTAGGTTGCATGTCTCTCGGTTGATTTTGGAAAGCGGACTTTGCAAGTAGTTATGCGTTTGTCAGTTTTCCATAAGGTTTAATTCGTAAGTGAAAGCTGTCAATAAACTACAAGACTTGCTGATTTCACTGAAACAGTGCTGAAAAAGCAGCAGCTTCTTCATAAAAAGGGTTTTCTGAGATAAGAATCTGTTGTACCGGTACGCTGTTTTCATAAGACACCTGTGAAAAGAATGTGGCAACCTCGTTGGACCAGATCAACTTTGTATACGCAATTGCCGCAGATCAATTAGGAAGAAAGTATAACTCTTGTTTCAAAATATTCTCATGTGGTTGTGGCGAATCAAGACCTGATTTACTTCCAAAGCAGAAACCTTAGTCTGTTCTTAAGGCGTGGTATGAGGATGACCCTAGATATAATTTTGTTCTCTGAAGCAAGTATACAATACAATGGTCCAGCTGAGTTTGGCGTGTGTTTGTGCGGTAATGTTTGTTAATACAACCGAGTTTGTGGGATCGTCTAGAAAACGGTATTCAGTAAACAGTCGGCAGAACCTGTTGGAGGGCTCTGCATCAGTGACTGTACGTCATTTAAGAAATCCTAGATTCCGATGGTAATTTTTTGGTTCTTGTCTGAAAATGAGTATTCCTGTAGTATCATAGTTTGTGTAAGATCACACTGCTGCACAGCAAATATTGGCTGTACTGCCTAACACCTATTACTGTGTTGGCTTGCACAAATTTCCGCTATGTATGAATAACAAACCATCGTCACCGGAAGCCACCAGAGGCGGCTTGCCAATAAGACACTTCCTTTAAAGGTCTGTAGTATTTTGTGAACAGTGTTGATGAAGCCCCATAATAACTTTCAGTAAATAGTTAACTTCGGTCAGCTTCCGAGCTAGATTTTACTCACCATATTACACTCATATCGTCTTATTTCTGTGACATGAATATGTTTTCACCCCAAATGGGAACATGCTTGTACCCTTCAGTATTTGGTTCCTGTTTGTGGATGCAATTATGTATACTCAGCAGTGGATGACCTCAAACTTAAGCAATGTGACGTTGTCAATTCAGGTGAGCGTTAACTAATCCGCTGTACAACAGTAATGTTTTTAACAGGCGTGCAAAATTATGTCAACCAATTTCAAAGTATCCAAGTTCCAAACGCAAATCGTTGTTCTAGTAGTTTGAGTGCGTAAAAATTTGGGACTCAAACTGCTGACAGTTAGATAACTGCGACCATTACAAGAAGCAACCAAATCAGTTCAAATACCGCTTATTTCGCAATACACCATTTCAGAATGTTAACCTAATAAGTTCGGCTAGCGCTCATTATCAGAATGAGAGAGGTACAAAAGCTCCGCTCATCGACAGTCAAACTGTCTTTTCGTCAGGTGACTTATATATTACCGTCATGATCTCGTCACGCGTTCAATCAATCAGAGTAGTCGCCAACTATGGTTTTTGAATTTTCTGATTTGTTTTAGATTCATGAGAGGCTACTTTGATAGCATCCAGAAAAATGAAAAAGTTCACTTTGCCCTTTGGAACAGACGGGGATTCGAATCACAGTGTCCAAAGCGCGCACGCTGTAAACGATTTAGGGTTGGAAACTGAACTACCACGGATCACAACTCTAAATATTCTGCTTGTTACGATTAATAAGCAAGTACGTAAATGTGCAATTGTTTTCACTAACTATACTAATTCTATTTTTAAAGACAACATTGAAAGTAATAGGGGATGCGGTACTTTTGGACATAAAGTGCAAGTTGCTGAAGGCTTTTGGTTCTCAAATCATTGATGGGCAAAATATGGGACTGTTTTTGCCAAGTGAGGGCGGTAAAATGGGCAAGTTCCTTGAAGAGGAACGCCTTCTTTCGGAGTATACTGGAGAAAGGACACATGTCGACTTGGAGGTAAATTACATGACAGAAGTGTATTGTGAATTTCTATAGTTCATTCGCAAAGTTCGAATTGGGGCCAACAAGAATATTGCAACAAATTTGGCTGACAAATTTTCCAAAGTTTGTCATTTTCGTAACAGTTTTGTCAAGCTCAGATAATTCCGTCAAGAAGGACTTGCACAAAACGTTTCTGCGTTACGTATCCCGTGGAGACCATAAAAAAGTCAGCAGCATTTTATCTAAAGGATTCGATCCAAATTTTCAATGTCCAAAAACTGGAGGTGAGTGATGTTTGGAGGTTTAAATTCGTTAACGCTGTTTAACAGAAACACCACTAACTCTGGCTGCTACCCTGCCTAAACCAAACACTATGATTAGCATTCTGATAGCTAATGGAGCTTTTCGTGACTACTACTCAAAGTCTGGTTTGACAGCCTTGCACAAAGCGGCCATAACTGGGAACTTTGAAGCTGTAAAAGTGAGTTTAAGCACATACATCTGTTCAAAGCCGACTTCAAACCTTTAGACTCTTTTGGATTTCGGTCAATCTCCGAATTCGATCGACGCATTGGGTCTTACTCCACTGTACTATAACATCACACATGATCAGGATACGAAGATTTGTCACAGTCTGCTTTATGAGCATTCCGCGTTGGGCATTTCCAATCATGAAGGATTGCAAGAAATTCATCAGGTAAGACAATATTGGGTTCACGAATTCAATAAGTTGGTTCTCCTTCAAATTTCTTGAGAACGTTTAAGGCTGACGATACGGCAGATAATCATGCATTGAGTCAAGAACGCTCATAAAGTTGCGATGGAAGTTAAATATCACGACTTATAATTGCTTACCAGCTAAATTAATCGTGTTATGGTATTAAGACGTAACAATGAACGTAGAAAAGGAGCATGCTGGGTCAAAAATTATAAATGATCTACTAAGTCTGCGTAGCCAAACGTTCACGGATCGAGGACACACGTTGTTGGTGTTCAACTCTTCCCCAGATCTTGTTGACTTTAAATTTACGAGTTGTTTATATTTTTGAAAGCCATGGTCAAAAAAATATGGCAAGCAGGCTTTATAAATTTTTTTTCTGGGTGTGAGGGTGATAGCGGCTCCGCAACACTGCAGTATACTCACTCCGATGTCAGCTAATTCACATTAAAGGTTCTCTCAGGTAAGCCGTCTTTGAAGGTTGCAACTGGGTTTGTATATTCAATTTGCGCTGGTGACTATGACCTGCACATATATTGGTGGTACCAAGCTAGGAAAAGATAATTAATAAATTTTTTCACGTGCATCCAGCAAAACTGTAAAAATCGGAAACGGCGAGCATCCATCTTCCATAAATTATTTCATATAGCAAGTACCTTTCATTTTTGTGTACTTAGGCGCGTCAGTTCTGTTTTGTCACTCATTATAGTTATGTGCGCTTGAGTATGGGTGGTCGGAAGCCTGTACACCGTGTTCTTCTTTCCGGAACACAATCGTTCTATTCAAAAATGTTTGAAATGGGATCTCTGTCCTGTTACTGAATTAACGGGAGAGAGGGTATCAAATAACGCACATCCGTGTAACCATATAGCTTACTACCCAACTAATACATTTAAAACGTTGCCACATGAAAGTACACGTATAAAAGTCACTGTGCCTGGAGTGAATACATTGTTGGACAAAGTACCGTTCACACCTAGTGAGTTGTTGACAATATTTTTTGAGATACCACTTTCATTTCGCACCAGTGCAATTTGAGTCGCTTTAGAATAATTCAGTAGTGGATTTTAATTAAACGAAAATTAGGTGTGCCCGAAACTTTGGATGCAAGTATTCATATTAGAGTACACCAACGGTATTATCGTCGGTTTGAGTACAGCCACTCTTGTTGTTTCACCAAGTTGATGATGGCTAGCAGAAGGAACTTTATTGATGTTGCATAAACGCCTTCTCTAGAATGTAGTTTTCTGCGGAATCTGATAACTGCACGTCTGGTGAATTATTTAGTACATGCAAACGATTTTGTGAACGTTTCTTTATAAAAAATGGAAAAATACATTATATGTAAAATATATCAAATATAAATAACCTCTGAGCTAGTGGGAATAGGGTTTTTATTATTACATCCAGTGATTACTGAAGTTGGCAGAAAGTCTTGGGTTCATACAATAAAATCTTCGCCGACCAGGAACCATGGAACTAAAAATAATTCTAAGAAAGTGATAGAATGTGTATTGTAATATAATATGCATTGCTAAGTTGGTATAACGTTGATGGTCAACAGCTGGTTAGTTTTTCCAAACCTATTGGTGTTCGATCACAAGTATATAATTGCAACTTTTACTAATGATTTTGATCTATATGAGTAAGTTTGGGGTGAGGTTATGTTTGCTTGACAGTGAAAAGTTAGACATTCACTTCTTTCACGGCAGTTTAAAAATTAAGGATTGAATACCAATTGTTTCGTTGATATGCTGGAACAAAATGGTTAGAGGACGCAAATCAGGCGTTGTTCTCCGGAGTAAGACTAGCGAGTTATTTGGACTCAAGGTATGCAATTCCGAGATTATAGATGTACAGTATTCAGCAAGACAGAGTATGAAGCATAAGATACACGATTCGATGTTATGATTCATGCGTCATTGTATCAGAAATAAAAATGTCCTCAGCTATATGTTATATGTATGCGATATGTTTTTCATGTATGAATTATATGTATGTGAGAGCCTTAATTAGGGACTGTTTAAATATTTGGGATACCACACGTTGGGAAATCCATTAGGTGGAGGAATTTTGACGAGTGATATATAAAACCTGTGTTTTTAGGTATTGCGGTACACTACACTATTTTCAAAAACAAACAACTTCAAAAAGTGAGAAAGGCAGAAGTACATTTTCTAATGGCCTTTGGCTTTTACAAGCGACTGTCAGATCGTGATTGAAAGCTGTCAACGAAATGTATCTCTTTCTAATGAGTATAAGCAACCGTTGGTCATAACTGGCTTTTGTTTAAGAGAAAAAAGCATAGATTTACTTTCAGAACAGAGTTTAGATGCTTTTTGCAGCGACTGGCACTGCATTATAAGTAACAATACACATTTATTAAACCATGGTTCGCTTTAAATCTAATGACATCTTATGCATCTCTTTAGTGAACTATGTCTTGCCTACCTTGGTTCGATCTTCAGCTATACACAAGATGCACTGTATTCTGCACACATGTTCTAACGTGAGAAATACTACAGATTAATTGTCTCCTGCATATTTCTAAGTGTGATTCCTGAGTTAGGTTTACTCATAGTCACGTAACCCAGTTTCACACTTCTATCTATTGATTTTGAAATTGCTCAATAATTTAGATCACGTTGACTTTTCAATGGAGCTATCGATTGAAAACACCCCAACATAGACAAATTGCCTCTACAGAAACAAACTCAAGTTATTCAATAAGCATTTTAAGATTGTGAAAGACGATTAGTTGGTATAAAGTATGTGAGTCAAAAGGAATGAACATGTACCAGAATATGCCAGCGCTGTTAATGAATCTAAAGAATATCAAGTGCTTAATGAAGTAATTTGTTATTCAATTCATACTGCGGGGTGGTTCGAAAATAACGTTTGAATTAACGAAACCAGAAGAATGTTTTTGCTGGATGATGGTAGCAGTTGGTATATACTCCTGAACTGCGACAAATTGTACGCCTGCGAACCAGATCGTTGTGAATGAAGCCGACAGTCAAAGATTGCTATTGGTAAAAGCCATAACAGACAAATTCAGGGTCACCTGATTTTCACACAAATGACTGGCTTATTGCGTATGACAGACAACTTTCTCGAATGATTTCAGGATGACGGGGTTATGATAACGCACGAACACTCAGAATGCGGTTGTCAGATCGATCATTTGACCGGATACCAGCAGATGGTAGACGATCGAGCAAACCGGTTTGTGCCGTCTAGCGGGGTCATCTGAGGATATGCAGCACACCATATACAGTTTTGTTGAGCAACTATCCAGTTTTCGAGTCTCAAATGAGTTTGCAATAATGGTTGTTTGTTTTTGGTGGCTTTGTACAATGCAATAATAAAAAGTGCTGATTTATGCTCAATAGTTTATCTGTTTGACGCTATCAAACAGTTAACAAATTTCAGCACTTTTTAAATAACGATATTAATCCATCATGTCTTCAGTCTGGAATTTAATTAAATTTCAACAAAATCCTACATCCATTTTGCACAACGGCTATTCGGGTAAACTTGATATACTTGGCAGATTACAGTTTCTGAGAGGGTTACCCTGTAGACGCTAATGCAAATTTAAGTCTGATGACCAGTAAGTAATACATGAAGTCTTTATTTCTACATATTTCTATTCTGCTTAATTCGAACCGAAGTAGAAATAGACCAAGTAGTAATACAATCTCTATGCTTAACAGTGGCTTTGGTGGATTTCAGCGGGAACTGATCGAGAAATTCTTCCGGGGCAGTCGATCCCCTGCATCATTTGGTGGATTCCATATGAGACAATGGGACGGATGAGTAACCGAGTCCAAATGTGAAAATTCCGAGCTCCCGGTCTGGCTTCTTAGCTCAGCAGGTACAGCGCTTGCCACGTTGAGGCATGGTGGTTTTGTCACTGGTTCGAATCCAGCCGAAGCCCTGACTTTTCACAGTTGAGTCTCGTCTACCATCATAAATCTACCAAACCACTTATTTACAATACAAAATAGAATGACTGCCCGGTTGATCCTTTTCAGTAATTATTCATAACTGTTTCCTGACAATCGTGCGATTGAATTATAACTGTCACATTATGATACACATCAAGATGTGTAATAACATTCCAACTAACATTGACCATGCAAACACTTAAACAGTGGTGTGCGTAGGAACGCTGGTCGGCGTAGGTTGAGTACCACTCAAAACAGACCGCTATTTTTACATACGGGTAGAAATTTCAACTGATTCCGTCGGAAGGGCACTGGATTCTGGCTTCTGAATTTGAAGACTGCGGTCAGGTATGAGCAATGTTCAATTTACACTAACCAAACCTCCAACACTTTGGGATAGCTGATGAACCAATTAAATCACTCATTCCATGGATGGGTCTCTCCAAGTCTGAAGTCGACCCAAATGTCATTATGGAAAGTTCGTTAACATTTGGGAATTTCGGCAATAATGTCGCGAATAGATTAAGTGATAATAATCAGGTTGCCCGATCGTCTCGAAATGGAGACACAGTTACTCTCTGTTAACTCCAATCGATAACCCCGCGATTAGGACTTCCTAGACAGGTCGAGATCTCCGATCTCATTAAACCTGCTAGGCGATATTTTAGATGTCCGTGGTTCAAGTCCCGGCGGTGGCGATGATATGCACTACTGATGAGCTCTAAT
>JTDE01020888.1:22226-88672 GCA_014338405.1 Paragonimus skrjabini miyazakii | reverse complement strand
GAAAGGGGCCGACTGGAAAGTCTATGGGGATGCGACAGCTGTGTTCGATTGTGGGTGATGTTCAACTTGAAAATTAACCAAATCCCCGACTACTCATCAGTAATCTAAGTGATAATAACCTGAAGCCTTCACGTATGACTTGTTATTTTTATTACAAAATACAGGGATCCAAAGAACGTTTTGTGCTGCTGTGAGGAACCAGGGGGTGTTGTGAAGTTGTAGAATTAAACGTCGGGAAGTTTGTCAACCTGCATTAGTTCGTGCAGTCTATGTAAGAGTGAACGCTTAAAGGTCTTGAGCTGCCCACGTGTGAACATACTATTGCACACTGGCCCGAGGAAGCAAGTCATGTAGTTGAATGGCTCGGTCTAGTTGATTACTGTAGTTGAATGACTGCTCAAGAGCCTGCAGAATGAGTGGGCTGGGCTGCTTGGTACTAGCGTGACTGTTAATAGGGTGCTTAGATTCATGGATTTAAAAGAGACCCATTTGCGAAAAATCTGGACTTCGGCTGGATTGGAACCAGCGGCAGAAACAACATGCCCAAACGTGACAAATGCTCTACCAGCTGAGTTACGAAGCCACGCCGGAAGTTCTGATATTTCATATTTGGACCAACTATGTCATATGGAATCCATCCAGTGATCCAGCTGATTGACTGCCAAAGCAGGATTTCTCGACCAGTTTACGTTGAAATTCACCAACGCCACCAATGAGCATTGACATTGAATTAGTGATGAACTGGTTCATGTTGGTTCCGTCGCTAACTAGAATCCAGTCGAAGTCCAGATTGTTCGCAAATGGGTTTCTTCTAAATTATCGAATCTGCCAAACTACTTATCATTAATTAATAGATGTGTTGACTTCAGTGAACGAACAAATTTCCGCAGTTACTGTTGACTGTGGTCATCTTTCATGTCAGCCAGAAAGGAAAAAGCGGATCGACTCGCTCTGACGTAACTACAATGAGAATTACAAAATATTGCGCTAGGATGGGGACCAAATAACAGTGGGAGTCACGTCCTCATTGTTGTAGTGACCGTGTTCTGCTTGACTGCCCACGGTTTTGCGAACAATCGAATGTAGAATGCAGGGAAACCATCAAAGGTAACAAAGATTGCTTCAAACGATTGACAGACAATCATTTGGCCAAGTTGTATACGGTTTACTGGCGATATCTGAAGTCTGGTTACGTAAGGCGCCAACATATTTTGACCTAGTATGGCTTGTCACCTGGTTCTCTTAACACTGTTGGACTGTGCAATATGGTACAACGTTCACAGGTTGGTTCACAGGTTATTCACACAGTCCACAGGTTATTTCTATAAAGCTTTGCATCCGTTTGGTTAGCGAACATCATTTTACTCACAAAAACATGCTGTCGTAGATATTGGTTCTCAAACCACCTTGGTAAACGAACTATTAACTTGCATGCGTGATTAATCAAATGAGGTATGTCCACTGTCAGATTGTACACTGCAGGTTTTTCGCTTGATGTAAAGTGACCGATTGTCATCTGTGATCTACGCACTGAATTACTCCCACGCAAATCGCGTACGGTCAACGTTCACTGCTGGGAAGTGACTGTGTAGAGTTGTCGGGACTCCTCCAGAGAATTTGCAGTAATGAGTCCATTTGAGAGAAATTTATCCTCTCCAGGCATCGCAGAGAAATGTGCACAAATTATATTCACTGTGATTTTCTTAAGATTCCTGGAATATTAGGACAAAGAGTGCGAAGAGAAATAGAACTATATGCTGTGAGAATGGTTTACATGTTTAACTTCAGGAGCCTAACTTTTATTGCATTTTGTAGAGCAATGTGTGAATCACATGAGTGTTCAGCTGGTGCAATATGAAGTCGAAATTGGAAGAATATCTGAGTAAGGGTTAAATGATTTTAGATCTCGTACAAGAATTCTTGTGAATTAACAATATTGAGTGCCTAGCCAAAGCAGAATATATTGTGTCTCGTTCACATGAATCTCACAAGTAAGGTTTGCCTACGCGGCTGAGAATGAGTCAATTAATCAAGGGTCATACCATACGTGATCAATCCCCGTACTTGGTTAAAGGTTGCTTAATATGATCACCTGATCGAAGTAAATTATTGTTTTGTCTGGTTTCTTAAATATAGGCTAAATATGTACCACCTGTTTTTAAAACATGCGATGAGTTCCTATACTTCATCCCGTGTTTAATCCGAAATAAACCAGGCCAGATAGGTATTGGGTTTGATTGTTCCGCTATGATTCTTGGAGTATCTTTTAGTTATACGCTAATATAACTGAACTTTTCGTTCGGTGTTCTAGTTTCGGCGTCTTTCTGCATTGTTAAACATGTGCTAGAGGTCACATTGGATACTGAAGAGTTTTTTTCGAGTTCTTTCGTCCCAGAAACTGACAGGTAGGATCTACGCTTCTTGATACGGAGCTCATATTCCTTGAAAAGGTTTCCTAAAGCCTACGAATTAAACGTCCACCTCCTCTGAACCAAGATTCTGCCGTTGTTTGCAGACTTTACGCATAACTTGAATGAACATAGGTTGTTGGATAAGACACCTCAAGAACCGATGTGTGATAAGGATGCGCTTCAAATTCAAAGGACGTGTTTCGGAAACTGAATATCTAACTAGCTCAAAGTAGGCGAACTAAGTGCATATGTAAGTTAGGCGGTTCAGCTGAATCAGATTAGACCTATAGGGCATTGGATATTAAACGGTCTCAGGAATAAAGTAACAAGTAGTAAACAGTCGTTTCTAATTAAATACATCTTTTGAATACGTCTAATTCAGAAAACAATTACTAGTTTCAGTACGTCAACAGAATTTCATGGGTAGCTAAGAGTTTTGGGTTAGTACTGAGTGATGACACAGCGTAACAGTTGCTTGTCAGTTTCGTCTGGTTGTCTGTCTGTCTTTCTGTTGTTTAGGGAATAGTCTGGGTTTTATCATCGTATAACTAAATACTCCCCTAAATCAACTTATATCCAGTCTTTCACATTGTTTGCTTTGACGCCTAAGTAACGTTGGTTGACTGGTTTTCTCCAGTTGCAGCTCTGTTGATTTACGGATACCGCGGAAATAATGATTTGTTCGGCAGAAAAGCCAGACGTTTATCTTGTGTAACTATTCCTCTGTCTAGTCAGGTTCGCTTTCGAGTTAAACCAGAATTTTCGGTTCATGGCAGGTCTTATCTCTGATGCAAATCGACGTCTGCATAGTGAAATACACTGTTCCTCTTGTACAGTAAAATATTTGTTTTCAAACGGACCCTGAATGATTAACCCAGATGATTTTGTGGGAAATGAGGCAGTTGGCTGCCACTTCGCTTCGAGAGTGTGTGACTCATGGTTGGAACTTTAGAAACACATCTGATTCCACTTTCCAGTCCAAAGCCGGTGCAGGATGGATTTTAGTGAGGTTATATATCCTACAAATTATGCTAAAAAGCTATAGCTCGTTTCTACTTGCTTTAAACGACCAGTCTGCAATGGCGTTCTGAAACGTTCGTAAAAGATGATAAAGCATACCATGGTTTAATGATATTGAGACCAACTAGCAGCAATTAGTGCGGTGGTTCAAGTCCTGGTTACACCAAGCCCTCCTGCACATTTATGTTTGTGTGGTCAAACGAACATATTCAAGACTTATAACACGACATCTTTCAGTGTTAAGACGAAGGGTTGAAATCGAATAATCCTAATTCAAATTTCAGGTGGCTTGCATTTTAGTGTGTCTTATTGGAAACTGGATGGTCAAACATATTCTCCGACAATCAGCTTTGAGTTAAATGCAGAAAAACGGTACCCTGTCGATCATTGTCTTGCTGGTTGCTTACTCGTCAGTACCAGAAGAACGATTTTGCGTCCAGGAGAATCTGAACAGGTACTGAGTCGGTAAAGTTTGTGCTGAAAGCCGAAAACATCATACACTACTTCAAACTCCTTAAGTGAATTGATACTGAGAGCTTGCCAGTGATTAACGTTCGGATGAATCTCACGTTTTACGTGAACTGTCTCGTTTTGCTCCTTATACGTTTCCGTAGGGTTCGAATTGATAGCTTTTGGCTGAAGACCATGATCAAGCAATCGTATGGTCAAATAAAATCTCGCATTTGGTTACGAGTAACAGAGTATGAAGAACGTGTCCACGATAATTCATTTGTGGGTAGATACGTTTGTAAAGAAAGTAGTATTAAACTGAGATATTTAATTTGCTTAATTGCAGCAACAGTAAACACCAGCTGCCCTAGGCACATTTGTTTTCCTTGATTAAGGTTAATTCTCTACGCGGATGTGGACGAGAAAGATGCGCACTGAAGGTCAAAGTTGTAAGGACAGAACAAAATATTTGTGGGCAAAACATAAGGTTGTGCAAATATGCAGTGATCAATTCGGTCTTTGTCAAGATAAACTGTTTGGCTGTCTTGAACGGATTAGTTGATAGCTTGTCGGTCAACCGAAGTGTCTGGAAAACCTCTACCCAATGCTTGTTCTCAAAGAGGTGTGGCATAATTAAACTAGTTAATGGTCTAGACAAGAGGATGTCACCTAATCCAGTAAAACAGCAACAGCAAATGAAGCAATCTACAGCCCTGTACCACCAAACAGTAATGGAAATACTGCTTGATTTGGAGGGACAATCTGCCTTTTAGACTAAGCTTTAGGCGTGTCCAGTAGCAAATCAGATTCCTACCAACAATGTTTGTGTCACTGACGGCTCGAAACGCTCTTTCATCTGTTCACTGCGTAAGCAACCTTCAATCGGATGTGAACACATGAAATTAGGAGTTCACATGTGTAATGAACCTGTTATGAATAACAAATTAATCAGATTGACCAATTCCACGCACCTTGCTGATAAATAAACCATGTGATGTTTATTTTCGTCGATCCTTTCTTCCAAACGAAAATGTATTACGAACACTGCCGTTTCTTCGAAATTGCCATGTCGAGCCGGCCTAACAAAGTTTCGACGCGGTCACATTAGTGTCGTGATCAAGGGCCTTAACTAGTACGGCCATTTATATTAAAGGTATTGCTACGGCGAGTTCGATTAAAATGCTTAGTAGGTCTGCAAATCGCCTTACTTGTAAAGAGTAGAAAATTTTAATGACAGATTCATTTGGAGACAGAACTACAAATGTGGTACGATTGCCATAATGAACCCTGCGTTAGTGTACGTTCTTTACATTCCAAGTGCACTAATGGTATTTTCACTTAATACAATGAAATCAGGTCCCAATATTTATTCCATTTGCGAAACTAAACTAAGCTTTCCTATGTTGAGGCAGACTATAAAGACATGGAGCAAAACCAAGACATGAAGAATTTCTACCCTCAGCAGAAGAGCGACGGGTAATGCATGAGTGAATCTGTGTTTGGGAAAAGTCTTGACCCTTTTAGATGTGGATTTTGCAATGTAAAATTTCACTCTGATTGGATTTTGGCCGAAAGCGATCATGACCAGTAGTTCCTTGAACGAATTTTAAGTATGAGTAATGGGCAAAATCTCGTATCAGTAATCCTCGAAACTCAACGGTGATAGTTTGATCCTGCTTAATGTCATGATGTACAGCAGTAGCAGTGGACATTTGTTCCAAGCAATCAGTAAATTTATTGTTCAAGTCGAGCTTTTGCTGATGCCGTCGACGTGTTTTCACAACGCGTTACATCACTCAAACGTTTTTTCCGCAGCGAGTCAAACAAGTACTCCAAACCCGCGATAACCTTGAATTGATACTAGCATCGAAACAGATGAAGTCAACTAATGGGTCTTGAATCATCTAGGAGCTCAATTTTTGAATTTTTCATATCTATAAACGTAGGCAAGTAACTGCTAAAAATATGCCGTGCGCTTTATAGCTAGCTTGGATTTTGGACATAACGACAGTTCACTTTGAAGTTGGTGTTAGCTAATGATAGTGCGGAGGGCAAGGCAATCGAGCCACAAACACCAAAAGGTCAAACAAACGAAGCACGATCTGACTTGTTGATTCTGTGAAATAATTGTTTTTACAATTGGTAGCACAGTAGCAGTTATCAAACTTGAAATTCAATCGATTTTATGTCTGTTACCGCGGATAAAGTTGTGTGCACATTGTAAGCTAGTACACTATTTAAAATTGTACATACATGGTACGCACAGGGTAAACTTAGTAACTTCATTGTAGCAGAAAAGTTTCAGCGAGTCCGGTTTTGCTCGTTACCTAAGAATTAGTGCCAATAGTTTGAACTCGAATACAAACTATTTGCTGAATGGGTATCACTTGCTTTACCTTCAATTGTGGGTGTATACATAAGTCTTTAATAATCACCTTCTTCTTCCTGCCGGTGGTCTGGGGAAGTGAAAGCCGAGTTGACAGGACGGATTTCGGTCTGGCAGTCTCACAAGCCCATCAGGATAATTGAAATTGAATCAATCTCATATTGTGATCAGGGTTTTTGAATCGAGGTAGGTTTTCCAACCAGGTATTCGAGGAAGCGACACTGTAATCAAGTTTTCCACTTGTTAGAGCTTGTAAATCTATGCTGTGACCGCGAGTTAAATCGGTACTTTTTAACAGGAGAACAACGGTGAGGGTGTCAACTCTGTTGCCAATGAGAACGTTAACAGAAGTGTAGATCCCGGTTGTAGGATGAACGCTGTCAACTGACGAGCTCCAACTGATGCGGCATTCGTGCCAACTAATTCTCTTCGGAAGTGGTTGGCTGGAAAAGCAGTCAGAATGCTAAGTTAGCTGAACATATCTGATGGCCATCATTCTATGGTGGGGTGTATTTTTTCCCTCAGACTTAAATCCTAACTTGAATAAAAACAGATGTTTGTGAGAAAATGTTTTCATTTCGACCATCTTTTGCCAACTCAAAATTCAACCAATTGTAAAAGTTAACTGAATAATAGTAAATCAGAGAGTTGCTAAGACCATATTTCGTGTTTTTTTTATTCAAACAGAAGAACTACAGCAAAAATCTCTTCTACTACTCACGGTCAGTAGCCCATAGTTAGTATTTTGATCATTCTGACATTTAAAAATCTTAATCTCTTCCCGCTGTAAGTTAGTCATTCAACAACACGTTTAAGCCTTATGTATATAGTTATATGCCAGCAGTAATTAAATAGCAGAAAAAGTTTAATGAAGTCCATCATTACGGTCTGACTAGGGAGGGATAATGGTGGGATTATCGACCGAATATGACTGTACGTTTAGCACGTACCCTGAAGAAGCCAAAGGCTACCTATGTATAAATCACTGGAGAATGTTACTGAGCCCTTAGAAATAGTAATGCAGTCCGTCGCGATGTGAGATAATTGGTGCAGTGGTCATCTCCGTTGCTTTAAAAGAAAATGAACTTATGTTCAGATTCCTATCATGACCGGATGTCGCACTATTGTGAGCTCAAGCAAGACCGAAACTTATATTCGAAAGCGGCTGACTGGGAATTCTATATAGCTATAGTCCGCCACCTAATGTAAGCAGTTAAAATTCCTTACTGTGTACTGGAAAACATTCAACTTATCAGTTCAAACTTTGTGTAAACGTTTTCGAGTAAACAGATGAAGGTACATCGGCAAGCCTTACCAAACAGAGAATTAGAAATTCCATATGCTGGTTCATCAACACTTTTGGGATTATTGTCCATTTAATTAGGTGGTTAATTTATTTCACTTGAGTTAATTCAAGTGGATTGGTAAGTATAGTTTATTCAACAGTTTGCTTGCGATCAGGCTGACTGTTCACAAAGTCCGGTTGTTTCTGCACTGTTTCTATGTCAGCTTCACTAGGATACGATTACTTACAAATTCGTTAATGTCTGCTGAAAACTGCCTGCCGGTGTTGTAAATGTTTGCAGACACTAACAAAAGTAGGATAAAATAAACTCATTTATTAGTTTAAAATCATCCAGTTCTGTTACTAATTCCATCTACCTAATGTACGTAACACTTTGGGAAGTTAACCTACAGCTCACTCTTACGAAAACTAAAACCGATGGCCTCTCTTCTTACCATAACTGGCTAATGATAAATAGACTCCGGATCGCATCGACCCTAACAGTTAAATCAAGGGAGCTCGATTAATTAAGTGAAAACGAAAAAAATGTTTGGGAACGCCCATTATCAATAGCGTAATGCTAGCTCCACACGGTGTAAGATGATCAGCACTGGTTCGCCACGCCCTATGGTCTATCGTAACCAATGATCAGCATTGTAAATTGACCATGGGACGAGGTGTGAGCAAGCCAAATGGTTGGCTTGTGATTTGCTGAATTCACACCAACAAATGCTGACTCATCAGGCAAGGCAGCCAAATGCCTAACGCGCAGGCGTAAAAACACAAGTTTCACGCAGTGGGTTTAATCAGAAGAAGAAATATAACTACTACAGAACTGCGTAACACAGTCAAAAATGATAGTAAACAAAAACTGATATCCAATGTTTTACTACATTTAGTAAGGCTGTTTAAATTACACAAACTTTACTAGGCAAAACTAAGGATGATCCAGTAAAATTAAAAGTTTTGTGAAACAATAAGCTGACGAATGGTATTTAACATTCAGTCCGACATTCACAAGTGAATTTATCTGACATTTTACGATGACGTGCCTAAAGCTGAAAGTTGCATGATTCAGAGTTATTGTAAGAATCTGGCGCTCGATTACCGTCAAATCAATGGAGTGAAAGCGATGTAAGATGTCGCAGTCCATTTGATTTAACAGTATTTTCTGAAAGTACCCTTGAATTTAGTGTTTCAGGAAGGCTGCTAGGGTAACATATTAATGGACCTGCTGAGTCGTTTTGACAATGAAGTATTTCATTGTTCCAACCATAACATACTTTGCACCTCAGATCGGATTTCATAGCAATAAAATGCTGATTCTCGTTAAGCCCACGATGTCCCAAATTTTAGACATAGATCAGTGCCATTACAGTGCGAACAGAACGCGATAGGCTTATTAGTCATTTCTGACAAGAAACGCAAAGAACGTGTTGGGGGATTTTTGGGTATTAAATCAAAAGTCAACATATGCATATTCATGGTAGGCTGAAACACATAATTGGGCCAAGTGAGTCAATTCTTCCGTCATATGGAATAACATATACTTATTTCGAAGCATTCGTTGGAAGTTTGTTGATGCACTTGAATGAATTCAGGCACTGTTAGTCACTGAGCTCGATTATCTTAACAGTTAAAGTATTCATTAACCTTGCTTACTGGCTATCAGCAGAACTAATTTGTTTATGCTAGTGCCTTTTAAGAGGGATCCGGTTTTAGGTAGTCTGATTATTTCAATTTGAATACGAGAGCTGCGATCAATTGTGGGTGATGTTCAAATTGAAATTAACCAAATCCCCGACTACTCATCAGTAGTCTGATCATTCTGTATTTTGGCATGGTGTCACACCTGTTCCTTTGCTAAATTTGATTGTGCAAACTGTTCCTTGAGTTTTCAGGCAGACGCTGAGAGATGGAATAAAGCAACTGTTCTCAAAGAAAAATAAAAGCCGTCTAATCGAATTACTAACTTCGTAATGTTAGTCAGACGTGCATGATCATTTGTAAAGTTCGTGTGACGAAACAGTAATTTTGAAAAGCTATTTACTAATTTGTCTGTAAGCCCAAACTGAAGTCAGGTAATTAAACAAATGGACGAATATCTCCACTGACAAAAACTGATGTGGCTGTAATTCTCAATAGATGGACAGAGGCTGCCCGGAAATATATCGATTACGACATGAACCTACGCAACTGCTTGTGGATTGCTTGCAGTTTAAAATGCACTCAATCAGACAATGCATCGGGTAAGATGATCGCTTATACAGGTACAGTGCACAAAGAAATTATCAGATTAAAGAAATACTTCGGAAAGCTCCTTGGTATACATAGAATTGACGTCTGAAGTGCATCGGTAATAAGTAACATGGCTCTAGCATTGAGTGACTCGAAAATTATGACCTGGATTTGGAACCGCATGATCCCGCCAGTTTTGTGACTCTGGAAATTTTTTCCTTGGCATTTCTTATTGCGACCAGGTGTTAGAAAAGTGACAAATCACAGAACATAGGTAGTTACTACCAATCAAACTGTTTCTTGTGGTCCTGTATCCAAATTGAGTTTTTATTCCCACTTAAATACCTTACGCGCTGACATTTGGAGAGGTTCACCATAAAGTTACGCTGGATGACATTCCCCTGCTAAAAGTAATTCAAGGTTCCTAGAAAACGCTCCATCCGTAAGTGTCACATTCTGCTGAATTCTCAAAGAACGATACACTCGTCGTTTATAACTGCAGTAATTGATAACCCATTTGGAATAATGTGTTGAAATTTCACGGTTAAAATTATCTGCGAAGGGGATAAATTTGTAATTAGAAACCAACAGAATTGCCTGAGGTTGCTGTCTTATTCATGAAAAGCAAAAACTCTGTCTGGCTTTTGATAACACGACCTTCCGGCATTTTCCAAATCCATAGTTGAATAGCCGCGATAATCTGGATTTGCTACCAAAATCGACTGTTGGTTTAACTTAAAAATAGTCTATCACGAAGTGCTTTCATTCTTTTCTAAGTGGAAGATTTAAATACCTAAGCCAGTGAGCTCATTTGATGAAACTTGAAAGTCGACAGCATGTAATATTAAGGTTTGATTAGATTTGCCTGTTGGTAGACAACTGAGTAAAGTAACACTTAATTTTGAATTGCACATGTCAAACCAAATAGAGCCATTTGCACAAAATGCAACTCATCATTCAAATGATCAATCACTGATGTGAAAGAAAGTAATTACACTAGCACTGCAACACTGCACATAGAGGGTTTGCTACTTCTGGGCATGTTTCTGTCGTTGGTTCGAATCCACCCGAAGCCCAGATTCTTCACAATTGGGTTCCGTATAAATTATGAAACCTGCCACATTATTTTTAGGTAATCCCATAATATAGAAATAACAAGGAGTAATTTTAACGTTTTTAACCTGTTACAAGGGATCACCTGCTAAGAATATCAGTGGTCAGGTAGAGTCAAAGGTAATATGGTCGTATTCGTCCGTGGAACTAAGTTTGACAAAACTTATCAGGTAATTAATAGTTTGTATGCGCCCACAGTGTTATCTAGGTCTATCTGATTCCAATGTTGTTTACTATTTCGCTTGCACGGTAGGTTTCAGTTATATCAGAAAAACGGATAAACGCTTGTTATAAGGGAAAGACGAGAATATCCCAGAAGACTGGTTCAGACAATGTTGCAATTATACCCAGCTCCTGTTTCAAATATTTCGTAAAAACAGGTCGTACAGTTAACCCCCGTAATTGGTTCAAATTACCGTCACTAGTATTTAGTTGGACGCAGATTATCTGAGCCTACCTTCTTGTGTCACATGCAAATAAGATATGGATGCAACTAATCAACATACTTGTGGCAATGATTATGTCATGTATTCGACTGATCTGAATCAAATTTGCCTCCATTTGTCCAATTTCTCACTGTATGTGAACATATTCAGTATGTTTCACGATTGCTCATCTCCATATGGGCTGCGTTATTGATCACCACGTACGTTCCGTTCGGCAGGAACCCCTGAGAACGACCGCGCTTTGAATGTGCAGGCTCAGTCGTCCTAAAGAATGGTTTGCTTTTCGTTTAGAAATTGGTCAAACCTGCTGGTTGTTCAGTGAATGATAACCTCAGATTGTTCCGAATAGTACTACATTTGGTCGCAAAGTAGTGTTATGAACCTGAAGCACACGTTTGGTCAGAACGTTTCTACATGATAAAGAACATTAACACCATTTGTTGTGATGTTTTGCACGGAGTGATTTTCTATGGTATGTTTGATCATACTTGCTTCTCAAGTGCACTACAGTGAAGAACGCACGACCTTGACTTCAACGTACGGAACTACTTTGAGTATTATGACGCACGTTTATAGGTTGTATTCAACCGATCGATCGCAGTTCTATGCACTCAAACAAACTATTATATTAGTCTGTCACATGATAATCAGAAACGGTAACATCAACTATGGCATGTGTAAGCCAGAGATTGACTAATAATACTGTTTGTTTAAGGGAAGACAGCCACAGAGGTTTCGTTCGCAAACGTAATTTTTTTCAAAAATGTGAAAGCTATGGTTAAAAATGATTTGGAGGAAATCAGTTAAGTGATGTGGATCTCCATAAAGATTACAACTGAAGTCAGCACGGTCTAAATCAGATAATACACCTTTACCACTTGAAAAATGACTAACAGAAATCGAAAACGATGAAATCTTAATAAAAACACACAACTAACTTACTTCTGTCTTATTTAACAGTAAGTAAACTATACAGCATTTTTAAATGGGAATGTTCATAGTTATTCAACGCTACGCAATTCTACTTAACCAGGCAAACCATTGATCAGATAGTCATGGTGTGTATGCACTTTTACGAAGATGTTGTACAAGCCGCCAGCTAGAAGCGTGCTTTGTTAGTTCGATAAAAGATTGCTTATGACTATTATACAACGGACCGCTCTCGGTAAATAGAATGCGGTTTTTGACTACATTTGATTCACGGTTATTGTTGATTTTGTTGATGACAAACTAGTGCTGGTTCCGTGCATACTGTAGCCTTCCAAATGTGTAACAAACTGATTAAACGTCTTCAAAATTTCCTCTTATAGAAACGTTCGTACTGACGAGATGTTTATTTGTTCATCTGACTGGCTGACTTTTTTCTATTCGCATCATCACTGTTCGTCAGTAGTGCTCAAATTATCCAGTACTTGCTTATTGCATGTATCAAATAGAGGCGCAACTTCTTTCAACAGTTGGGCTGCTATACACTTCTGGAAACGAGGGCGAGCCGTTTGTTAAGCGTAAATGTCTTGTTGTATGTTATATTAATTTGAGACCCATTTCGTTTTTCATATACAATAGGCTCTGTAACCTTACATCTTGCTGATATGAGTGGATAGTCCAAAGAAATCGGATCAGAGGTCATAATAGGACAACCGTTTTTGCTTAGAGAGTGGGTTCTTAGTTTTACTTAATGAATTTTACGTGACAGCTCTCTAAAGATCACCGGTGATAATTTCAGGCGAAAAATGAGCAAATTGAATAGAATCACTGTTTGCTTATAGGTTACATGTAATTGTGCAGAAGGGTGGCCCAGTAATGTCTGCAATCCATCAGTGGTTTATGTCTTTCAACTTTATAAGATGAGATGTATGAAAGTTGTTAGGGATGATGTGATAGGATAAAGACGTCAATAGCACACGGCAGTTTAGGCTATATGATGTGTTCCGATCGGCTGTCTCCTGTCAACCGGCTTGCTTACTTTTGATGATAAAACTGTGTAATTGAGTGTCGTGAGCATTGTTAGATTCGCAGGAGAAATGTTACAAACAAAAATGTAGCATATCTTAGGATCTTGGAATGGTATGTGCAGGGTCCAACACTTATGGAAGCCTTATATAAACAGAAAAAGTCTCTCAGGTGGAGCTGTTTCTCTCAGAGATACTTCCTAAGGCGGACTATTCCGCTTACTTCCTATGCCTATTAGTCCTAACGCACGTCACTGTTGAGTGAACACTTTAAAAAGCAAGGCGATATCCAAGATAGGCATCAGCCAACTGTCATTACTAATGACAACCGGTTAAAATAAATTATTTTCAGTAGACAAGCTAACTCAAGATTTCCTTTAAAAATAATCACAAATACGCATATATTGACGAAAAAATAAAAGTTTGCAGATAAACCCAACAACACGGTTGAGAAAGCATTTAATGTTGCTTACTTTTGACATAAGTCTGAAAGGAACTTGTGCAAGCTCATATTTTTTGTGTTTTACCAGTTGCCATTCGCCTATTCGCACTGGGTATGCTTTAAAGTTCAGCTTCCGTAGTATTTTTCTGGTATGTATCTATTGTTTTCGCCCATTTGTGTCTAACTACTGTATACTCAAGTGCTAAAGGCAAGGCTTGACCTGATTTATTGTCTCAGGGCATACTCCAAGAGTACGTAATTTTTTACAAGTAAACTGAATGATTAATTTCTAGAGGGATGTTCAATGAAAATAGCTGTCTGTGGTTTCAATTATTCTTAAATGGTATATTGAATCAGTGAACTGTCTCAAAAGACGAACCAGGGTTTAATTGACTGCGAGTTTAATGTAACTACGAACTGACCCTGACGTTGATTCTGAACAGTATGCCGCTGTTGATAATATACAAAATGCGGATAGATCCTCTGTGCTCACAAGAGGCCCGTAGGCAGCAACCTGGATTAAATTGTTTTGAAATCACTTTGAAAAGAATCCAACATTTTTTTCTGAAATGAACATGTCCGCAATTGATGAAACTCCTTCGGATTGTAAAAGTTATGCTTGCTGATATTGATTTATTTTCACACTGGCAGAGATGTATAAATTCTCGCTCACTTTCAGACAGATCACTAGCAAATGCAGGCGCTTCGTGGCTTCTGAGACTTTTAAATTCTTAAATCACCCCCATTTTTCTAAACCATGAATCGATTCAAGGATGCTCTCGTCTTTTGTACTGTTTTATCTCCCGAAGGCTTCGCGCTTGAATCGATTTAAACAGATCAATTTGTTGATAATGTATGGTGCAGAGGTGAACAGTCGCTGTACACCAACACAAAGACCAAAGGCCGCTGGGTCTCCGGTCCAGATGGGGTCGTTAGCTGTCGCAGGGGATACACCGTTGCATACGGCTGCAGCTGCTGGACAGCGAGAGGCCGTTATGCGGCTGCTTTCCTGGGGTGCTGATCCCAGTCTATTGAATACGAACAATCAGACTGCTGTTCAGGTAGCACAGTCCCGTGGTCACTTGGAGTTAGCCGAGTGTATTCGGTTGTTTCGCGGAGGGAAGCAGCAAGGGGACGACGGTAAGTAACGCTGTTAGTTAGTTCGACCGAATTCATGTCCTGATTTGAGCAGTTTTAATGCAGTTAACACTGTTTCGCCGGTATTCTAATATCACACACTGAGACCGATAACGAGTTATTTCATCAACTATCGATGACCACGAGTCGTAGTTTCATATGCCGGTGTGCTACCGTTTCTCACTCCACAAAAGATCGAATTTGATAAATAATATTTACATAGAACTTGAAACGTAATTCAGGTTTAAGTAATCAGACACCAAACCTTTGATCAGCATTCTGAGCTGTGAACAGTGCGTGAGTAGTTTGGCAACCATTATCATTACGGTCACTCTACCTATCTTGAAACATAGTTGACTGCTAATCTCGGGATAGTTTCCAAACAAACAATTGCATCTTGGCAACAAACTGAAAGCCATCTCTTTCAAAATCTAACTGTTGACAAGTTTTAACCAACAGGCTAACATTTATGTCCATTTTTCCGTAAAAGTCTCTGATCGAATCAAATATTATTGAACGAAATGCCGTGTGCTGGCGTTGTCTAAATCACTTAACAGATCGGCCCATTCTAAAGGTTTTAGATAAGGCAACACCTACTAAACAGCTATCCACATATGGCATATCGGTGCTCATACCGAGTGAAAATATAAAGAATTACTGTCAAGTTTGTTATAGAACAAACTTCGTGTTTTCTCAAAAAATATAAGATCGCATTTAACGAATGCCAAAAAGGAAAGCATTAGTTTATTCATTAGTTTTACGTCAGCTGCAGACGCCATGTTGAGAGAACAGTATTAAAATATAACATCACCGCTAGGAATTTTATGTTGACGCTTCATTAGAGATACTTTTGTGCATCTACAACAAAGTAACTCAAGCGTTTGCGAAATTGGAGGTTATGAACCACATGCTACGGGTCCAGTGATGAGATTTTTATTACTCTGCATCATGCTAAAAAAGGCGTAAACTTTCGGCAGGTGACCCTAGCTTATTACTTTCAAACACCTGCAGGAGCATCGACCCGTCGTTGCGTGACAGAAACGTGAGCCGTCGTTTCTATGTTTGTTTCTTCTATCAAAAGCACCATCCGAATATGCACAGTAAATTGTGTTTTTACAGACATATTGCAACGTTTCAATCTAACCTGAACGTTCGTCACCATGGCAATGGTTGCACAGAGCTAGCTGTGAACAAGTGTTGCTGGGCCTTGATCAACATTCACCTCAAGTTTCATCGACAGTGGTAATCTAAAGGCAAAGCGTCAAGTGGTTAAACTTCGGCGCCATTTAATTGGTTCGGATTAGTTTTATTCTTCATATCTCGTGATTCTTTTTCGATTTTCCTGCACAGTTGTTAGTGCGGCAAGACACCATACGACTTACCTGATTGCAACATGAAAGCATTACGCGATAGGATTCACTGGTTTTCCGGGATTAATCTTACCTAATAAACTGACATATGCGCATTAATGTTTGCAGCCTGACTTGTGGTCCAGGAAAGCAAACGCCTAAAAATGTCAATTTCCTGTCGTTTGATAAAGAGCTACTGCTTAGTCTGCACTGTGTTATTGATCTAAAACTAGAGATTGCTATTGATTTAGCAGATAGTTTGTGTGAACATTTTGGAAGCGTTCAAACTAGGTCAGTGGAATGTTTTTGCCACCGATTGTTTGTGCACACTGGTCTCTAGCAGGAATGATGCACTCTGCTATTTTACTTACTGATATGCAAATGTAAGGATATTCTTGGAGTCTAGCTTTAGACAGGTTCGCACGGATTGTTTGACCAAACTTTCCATTAGAATTATTCAGTTTTTGCGAGTGTGAGCTTAGAACAAATGAACTGACCATCTTGGAGGAGGGACTCGCGGGTTAACGCACCGCTTGCATCTAAAACTAAAAAGGCGTTGAACACATGAGTCAGCCTGATTTCCCATACTCGCCACAACGCACTTCTACTGTTTACATTTAAGTTTAAAAGGACGGTCATTCAGTTTTAGGACAATGGTTCGATCACGATAGTAAAGTATTTAACATTTGCCTTATAACTGACTGCTGAGGGATGTAATCCACAACTCGAGAAACGTGACCGGTGAGCTTTAAACTTACGATACGACCAGTTAGTTTTCCTAAAATCAGTAGTAACTGACAGTTTCAATACCGAATAACCATCCTTCGGACCAGGTGATACAAAATATTCATGTATCTCGGTTAATCGTAGTACGAACGTCCACATTTCATATTTGGACAAATGTTTTGATGAAACGAATGGCGTTACGTGCTATTTGGTTGAGGATGTTGTCTGAACTTTCAGTGGGGTATGCCGGCATCATCTACACATTTAACTCGGGCTCTATTGCTGTTTGGACTCACTGGTGGATCACAACTTAGTTCTAACCAAGAGTTGTTATCTGGTAGGGACGTTCGTGGGACGACCAGGTTTACGGCTGTATTAGTCAATTCACTCTGTTTCACAAGTTGAAATCCTCGAACATTCAGAGGAGACAGTGGACAATGGCACATAAGAAACATTACTCCCTTAATTGAGCTTAGACCTGGGTGAAAATGCTTGCTTTGACAGCGGTAAGCACAAATGAAAGCGCGGAGTTCAAGTTTAATGCTTTGGTTCCAAAGGAGTCGAATGAACCCTTACCTGACAGCAAAAGCTGCACTCAGCCCTTAAGAATGCTTAAGCTATGTCAATCAAAATCCCTGACTACTAATGAGCGATTGACGATAGAATGATGGAATGGCCAGTTACTAACCAATTACTCACCTTTGGAAGACACTTTAGGTGTTTTGATCCAGTTTCAATCCAGTGTACAAAACTGGCGAAGCTTAACCATTCTTAACGCACACGCAGTTTTTGTACGAGTTAACCGTAATTCAGTTTTACAGTCATTCATACTAAAATGCCGATGACGTTATGGGCATTTGAGTGACGCTGTATACGAAAGCGTGGATAGTACATGGTTTTAAGTTACTATTCTTCATGAACACATCATCTGTTTCATGATTTTGCCAATAGTCAACACTATGCTATACAATTTCATATTGTCTTCATACACTCTGTAACACAATATAAAATTACACCCCTCCCCAATGAAGCATTACTTTTCAGTTGTTAGGTTTTATCCAAAATTCTGGGTTTGCTAAACCAAATCATAAGGCTGACGGTGAGGCCAACAACTAATTTATGATATGGAAGCGATATACAATAAAGTCTAAACGAAGGGTTCCATAACAGGGTTTCCTAGGAAAGGAATAGTGCAGGAACACAAAGAGCCGATTACTTTGATAAGCCGTGAGTGAGAACGCAGTTAAACTCACGACTACAACCAGTAGGAATGAGTCTGTGATTGAAAGCTTGTGAAACAAGTTCAAGTATACTTGCCAACCTTCATATATCTGTAGGGTTATGGTATGGTTCCTTCTGAAGTTTTCTACTTCATCCAATAATAGATTCGTTTGATGAGTCAGTTTGGAACAGATTTTGGGCTCCGCGGATCAGTACTCACGAGAAAAAATGAACAAGACCTACTAGAGAAATTACTTTGGATCTTGATCTCTCGGGGTTGATAGCATAATATTTTCATACATAAGAAACTATGGTTTTTGGTAATGGCTAATGATACTGTTCACAAACCTAGCTTGCATTTGTTTGTAGCCAATGAGTAGAGAAATATTGTGGATGATTTCTGCACAATCCATCACATTTTCAACCAGAACATATATTTCTCAGAATGCCGGTACAGTGATCAAACTCTGTGAACGTGCTGCATACCAAAACATAATTTTATTTCCATCTCTGTGAGTGTTACATACCGGGAAAACTTATGTATGCAATTACAGACTGTGACAGTATGTCACTCGTGTATAAGGAAATACATCTGACCCTGTTCTCTGTAACGGGTAGACTCAGTTTTCTTTATTTAAAATTATTTTGAGAATATCTCGCAAGCGGCTGCTTCTATTTCAAAAATATACGTTTAACCTAGATACAAAATTAATCGTTAACAGCGACGCACTCTGTACAAACGAACATTCATTATTAGTAGAAAGTGTTATTTTTGGTAGTTTTCTTCCTGATTTATTTGATATGTATTGTTGAGGTAAACTTAATCGAGCCAGATGTTGATCATAGTATGAGCTTCAATGCCCATCGGAATAAAGTATACAGTTTTATTTGCCGATAATCATTCAGTCTTCTTAGTCGCCATATGCTGAACTTATGCTTATGTACTAACTCATCGGCTTAAATGATCGCAAAGCAGCATGGAAACAACAAATTTGGTTTGTACTTTCTGTTTCAATAACCAATCTATTGGTGAATGGGACAAACGTGCACAACAATCTTTGTGTGTTTTTAATGTGTCTACACAAAACGGGAATCTCATAACTAAGTATTAACTAATGTATAGTTTTCCATATTCTCTATGCAGTCAAACTCTTTCAAGCAACAGCCGCCATTTACTTCTAGAGCTTCAAGTATTGCAACATTCTTTAGCGACGGAGTAACATGCATACCATGTAATACCTGCGATGACATATCAAGTCTATAATTTCCTGCCCGAAAGCAGTTTAAATTTTTACTAAATAATCAGTCAAATCTCAAAATCAAACAGGGCCCTTTCTACCAACACCTACATACAATCCTAAAAGAAGAATGAGACGCACCCCACCGAACTCCTACATCACCGAACCAACTGCACCGATAAGCTCTACGGCGAAACCTTCAGTATGCAATATGGTTTCCATTCCAACCCACAAAATGAATGACCTATCCACAACCTGTATTTCTCCTGGCATGAGAAAGACTCGAACAACTTCAAGCCGACCAACTTGCCTCTCCGCTATGCGTCGTCAGCCAATGAACCGAACTGTTTCCATGGGTAATTTGATACCCGATGAGCTTAATGCATCTTCGGACAGACTGAACACAACACCAGACATGTCAAGCAAAACAGATGGAGTCACAACTAATGTTACAGATATGTGTAATTCGTTTTTCATGGCCACGCAAATCTACTACGACGCGACTCAACATCCACCAACTGTGGCCAACGTGACCCTGGCTCGCAAACCGAGGCAAATTTCAAACGCATCTGGTAAGCAAATTGTGAAGTGCATTAAAGGGTTTGGTAGTCACAGTTTTCTCTGAAAAGCGAAACATAAGAAAATATAGACGTATGTTCAAATGAAGATAATATGAATCAAAGTGTTGGAGCCATACTACTAATAACAGTAACTAATATAGAGGATCCGCTCTGTGTATTTGTTAACTAATTTAGGTATACTCCAAGTAGCTTTGCTCATTTAACAGAAGTAAGTGAAATTAAACGCGTATCAAAAAGGTTCACATTCGTTGGTTTAGTAGAAGTTTGTAACCAAGATGAAGTCAGCCTAACCATTAGTTTACGTTACCTGAAGAGTAGAAAGCAGATTATTGCTAAAGGTTTTCCCTACAGGTTGCCTCAACTAATTTTGAGCAGTGTTTGAGAAAAAAGATTCTATGTTAGGGCAAATTCATAAGCTATTTTTTGATCAATGAAACTGGCTGCCGTTTATACGCTATTTGCACAAACCAAATGATGTTGTTTTCCTAGGAATTCGGCCTGATTCAGTGTGTGCAAGTTAAGTTGACGATATAATCGTCCTTCCTTTCCGACGGAGTTAGCTGTTTCACTATCTAGATTTGCTGAAGCAATCTGGGATGGTTTAGAGTGAGTGCGTATCTAGGGTGAGGAGTGTAAACCCATGTTGTAATGACAAGTTTGCATGGTCAGTGTTCTGTGGTATACAAATTTACCATATCGAAGACGTGATAACGTTATCCTCTCCCACGAAAGGTAACTACCGGCAACCTTCAGGTTTGGTGTATTAAGTAATCCGTTAATTGTTGCATGAAATTTTGAGCACTTCTGCCAAAACCTTTTGCATATCAATAAATGGATTGAGAATAACAGAAGGCTACGAGCGAGTTGTAATACTCAATTTTTCAACAACTTCAGGTGGCTTTCATCAGGTGTGTTGTAACCAAAATCACGATGCCCAAACACCTTGAATTCATTCGTACTAGAGTTTTTGCGGATATCTTACAACTTTTTGCATATCCACTAGTTTTTGTGGTATTAAATAACAATAAATAACAATTTGTTGTAGAATATCTACTGTACGTCGGTTACGTGCTCAACGGCTATGTAGTTTAGCAACAATCCCGTTATATTCGGCTGCAAATCACCTGTTAAAATATAGGTATCATCATCATCATCATCATAAACAGCAATACATCAGTGGTTCACACTGATACTTAACTACCACACAACCATGAAGAAGAAGAAACAAACCCTGTTTACGGAGAGAGAAGAAAAAAGGGAGGGGACCTAACCCCTAAAAATAGCTACGTCTACATTCAAAAATACAACATCAAGGCGCCTACACCTTGCAAACAAACAACCAAGCTGTAAGTAAAAGTAAGGCGTCATCAGCAAGACAGTTTCCTTACGGCTTCCACTGCCTCGCGTCATTAAGTGCACTCACTTCACATATAACTCGGCCAAACAACGACAACATTTACACCACTGAACTCGGTTAGCAGCCATCTCACCTAACGTCTCAAGCCACAGACTCTATGAGTCGCGAAGGCTCCATCTCCGGAGACGAACCCGATTTACAGTGGCCAACCCCTTCGTGAACGATTTCATTTGTCTGCCTCAGGTCATCATCTGTCCACCTCGCACCTTGTGCAAATCGACCGCAGCGTCGGCAAACAGTGCTGGATGTGGCAAACGGCTATCTGGCATCCTCAGTACATGGCCTAACCATCTAAGTCTGTGCAAGTGTAGTGACTGAGCGGAAGAACTCGTTTGACAATCAGTGCTGAACATCCGCTTCCTCATCTCCTCGTTGCTCACTCGTTGATGCCATCCGATACGAGCGATTGAATGCAGACATCGGTGGTCAAACACCTGAAGATGGTTCACGTCCTCTACCCTGAGAGGCCATGTTTCGCTGCCGTAAAGTAATACAGCCCTCGCTGTTGTCTGATATACGCGACCCTTAAGCTTCAGAGAGATACCTTTCTGTCGCCATAAGTGCCTCAAATTAGTAAACACCGCTCTAGCCTTGGAAGTACGCGCCTCTATTTCATTCCCTACACCTCCGCCGCCGCCGCTGATGCAGTCTCCCAGATATACAAACCGGTCAACAACCTCCATGACTTCATTATCTAACATTAAACCTACGTAGTCGCAGCAATCCTGCAGAAGTACTTTGCATTTCGAGGCTGCAAAGCGCATTCTGAAGTAGTTAGCAGAACGCGAAATTGCGTTTAGCTTTGCTTGTGTCGCTTAAAAGTTGTCAAACAACAACACCTATTCACATGTTCCCGCGGTAAACTGACCCTCATCTTAGGCTGACGCTACGGTTGACAATTATCAACATGTAACTGTCAATGCTACAAATAGCCATATTCCAAATTACAGCTTGCTAACTTGTTGTTATCCTACATTGTTAATTACCAACAAGGTATTCTTCCCTTTTCGGAAATGTAGTGTTGAGCTTGAAGATAAAGAAAATTAAATCCGTCACAACAGTGAAGAGCAGCCACACTAGTGACACAACTTGTGTCTTGTGAATATCACTGCTTGTTGATTATCTGCATTAGACAATGATTCAGATAGTCTAAATATTTCTATTCTGCATATATCAAAACTATCCCTTTGAATGAAAGAGATTTATCACAGTTTAACATATAGAAAGTTGTACACTTGTAACCAAATTATTGTCATAATTCCTTTTGCCTGATCGTAATAAAAAATGAATATAATAGAGTAAAATCCATAATTCCCAGGTGTCTTTTCACCTATCTTTTCAATGGTTACTTGCATCTGTAAAACATGTAGACAAAGAATATATTCAGGGTTATGATGTCTAAGATTACGAGACCTACTTTCGATATTCTCCTAATGTGACCTCCAACTAACAAACACAACTTCAAATACAACAAGGAAAATTTTACGTCATAAAGCTTCCTTCGGTTATACGGTCGTCAAATTTGAGTCTAAAATTGACTAGTATCATCCAAATGTTAACTATTTACTAGCAATAGGTGCAAATAGAACGAACGTCTGTTCTTAAAAGCACGTTGAACCAAACGACTTAAGACATTCAACAAACGTAAGCTACATTAATACTGGCGCAGTGTGTAAGTGCAAAGGTATCCTCGATTACGAAATGCTGATATATCATATATCATACGTCCATGAAAAGAACGAACTAGCAGCGACTAACACCGAAGTGTTCAAATGCAAAAGAAACGTCCACGTAAAATATCAGTGACCACGGTATAGGGCAGTGCTTAAATATAGGTGAGGAGTAATCGAATATGACAACAATCATGATGCCAGAAGAGCAGAAGCATTTAATCAATGAGAAGGAATAGTTGAAAGTCGTCCGGGTGCTGAACAAAAGACCATACCTATTAGGTCGACAATCTCTCATGAAGACGAACCGCAGACAGCTTGAATGGATCGGGATTACAAAATGTTAGGAAAACAAACTATTACGGTGTACACTGCGGATACAGGAATAAGGTTTTATAATCAGTTGCGTGTCTAAGTGTAGAAAGTGTATTGGTGGCCTTTCTTCTTTACCACAAGTGGTAAAACTGTTCAACATAAATTTTGAAGTTAGCGGCTTAGTAACCGAACAGTACCAGAACAAGCTAGTACGTTCATGATGTTCTTCAGAAGGTAGCTGGCCGTCTTTCAAAACATGTGATGATTCGAAATAATACTAGTGAAATGAGCTGAACATTGAAAAAAGGTTGGCCTCAACAGTGTAGCGCGACAGTGGCAACTCCTATCTGGTGGGCACTCTGAGATGATTAAGGAGGGAACTGGTGGCAAGTTATCATGCAATGGCACAGTGGATTAACCGGAATTTATTATCTAATGAAACAATGAGTACACTGACCGAGGATTAAAACCGATATAACAGCTTTCGAAAGCGCCAGCAACTGAAGGGTAACAGGGGGATCCCAACAGCCCTTAGAGCCCATATTTGTGTTCGAATTTGGTTAATTCTGGTCGATAGATGTTATGGGTCTATTTTCAGTAGTTTCTGGTCAAGATAAAATGTGGCCTGTTGAACTAATACAAGACTAATACAAGAATGCGCATGTGGTGAGATTAATGATGATTAAGCACACTGTACAGAACAGTGGCACACCTAAGGTTTTTCTGGCAGACCAAGGACCACACATTGAAAGTGAGAAATTTTGCACATATACACACAGTAACACGAAATCGGGCGCATACGGACAACATCGGCCATTCACAAAATGATTATCAGTCAGGGGAGGAAAATGAGAATATGCCCTGCTACTGTTGGTATTAGCCCATCGTGCGTTTGTTCAATCAAGCAAGAAGAAATCTCCCTCCCAGTTGATGTACTACGGAACATTCTGGTTTCTATTCCACCAAAGCAGTGAAATAAGATCGTAAGACGAATCTTCCACCAGAGAGTTATGCGCCTAAAGAACAGCTAAAAACTGTGGAAGCTTTGAAAGCGCACTTAAGTAAGGTGTCAGCAGCTCGACGGCTAAGGAAGGTCGGCATATTTAACTCAACAGACAAGGTATAATATCCAGATCATCTCTAAAGAAGTACCAGCCTAAAAGGAATGGGCAGTATGTGGTACATTTCAGAAAGGGCCTGGTAAACCCAATCGAGCGGAAAGGACAGACAGAAAGTGTATCGGCTACGTGTTAGTAAACTATGACAGTATGCTGGCAGAGCTAACTGGGAACGAATAATCGAGACAGAAATCAGCATTAAGTTGTTTGGAGACAGCATGTCAGCTGGTGGCAGGAATTCAAAAAACCTCAACAACATGAGTGTTATGTAACGTGCAACGTTTCATACACTTAGTTTGACAACATTCGAATGCGCGGGAACTGAAGAGCAGGTTCCAATATTTGGAAGATCCGCAGCTGAAAGAAATGATTTGAAACGTCAAAATAACTGCGAGGGACGTGTTGCCAAAGTAATTAACGAGTCATGATTGCCAAGGATGTTGATGAGCGTCGGCCGTGAAAATTAGTGTTTGTGTCCGCGAATCATTTTTTTCACATACCTTGTAATGGTTATCTAGCAAAAAAAACTTCTGAAGTCAAGTAATTTTAGCGGCTACAACAGCAAAACCGTCTTTTGGAATATATGCATTATTCAAACTGCCTGCACCAAACCTCGTGCAAACTTGTCAATTTCAGACTGTCCTCTTTGTCTGCAAGCGTTTTCAGCTATAGCTGAGGATGAAAGCGGAGCACTAAAGTTCTGGGATTATTCACAAAATTGCTTTGTAAAAGTTGTACTGCGATGTGAACCAGAAGGACATGTTGTGCCATTTCAGTCAACTTGATATATCGGTGACGTCATTCCCTTTTGATTCCTTTTGGACGTGTTTGCATTAATAAAGTGGTTTCAACAGTAATTACGTTCCATCTGATTGCAGAGCGTTACCATTGGTGTCAGTGCATTTGCGTTATCTGGTACACAGAAGAGTATTTTAAATTTGTCTTCTTGTCACTTCTAATGGTTAGTTTCAAAAATATCTGACATAACACCAGACTCAGTTGAGTGTTGCTGTTTATTGAACGACCCTGACACGTATCTTATATTCACTTGTCGCAATGTTACTTGCACCAGTTTTATCCAGGTGTTTGTGCAGTGTGGACTAGTTTGACAATTTACAGGGTCTGAATCACCTGAATCAGAAGCAAGCCTGCTACCAGTGCCAAAACGTGAGACACGTGACCAAATCACGTTGCTTTATTGATCGCTTGTGAAAAAATTCACTGCTCAATTACATGACCAGTTATGTCTTGAAAAGTACATTACCCAGCCTGATTAAACACACCAACGGCGAAACACTGTACCTGGAAATAAAGAAATAGTTGTAGGCAGCTAGTTTTGTGCGACGGCGGGGCTGTTAGGAGTTGTCGATGGACCGCTGCAATCATCATGTGACACCGCCAACAATTCTGATTATGACTACAAAAGCATTAAACGGCGGAATTCGATCCGCGTATGGTCAATCAATTGACGTTACAGATAAAACGTATGCACAAGCATAACCGTGACAGGTTAGAAGAGATGTTTCATGTGCTTCTGACAGTGACTATAATATACCAAAGTTATCTTTTTTAAATACATGACAGTGCATATTGTTTGTTTCAACCACCACTGAGCAATTAGCCTTGACTTTATCCACTAGTCTTACTATTGCTTTCGTCACTTGTTTCCGAACCATCCTGGTGGCGACTTGAATTAATGTTGATGATTGTGACAAATGCATTGTATGTAGCCTGTTTTGTATGCGTGACGCATAGGCACACAAAATATCCAGTTTTGCCGATGTCGTGGCATTTGTTTGGAAGAACCTGTGCATGAGACATGACTCGTTTTGACACCGGTAACCCGATTTGTTCCCTAGATAACCTTCATTATGCGTACTGGTCTAGTCACGGTGTCTCTTTTGGGTCTGATTCAATGTTTTATAGTCGTGATTGAGCGTGGACATGTCGCGGTGCGTACGGCCTACACGTGAGTGTGCATATGGTTGTGTATACTAGTCCTATTCGGGTTAAACCTACCTATACAAATACACATAAACCTGCATAAATCAGTGGGTGATCTTGCGTCCAACTAAAACGAAATACCATCACACGGTTTGTTGTACACTACATGTACGTGTGAGTCATCCAACCCTATTAGCAAATATACCCGAAGCAAACGTGTTAATGCTACTGCTTAAAAGTCAGTTCAATGTGGTCATACTGACACTATTTGTTATGGAAAACAGTTGATGCGTGGTATTTTAAAAGTTGTTCGGTCAAAAAATGAAATTTTATTGTGCATAAAGTAATTTTCTATTTAGTTCAAGGGTAGCTGACAGTTTGACACTTTATTGTATACTCCCATGCCAAATGGACGTAATCGCACTGGACACTTCTACATTCTTCGGGCAAATCTGTTAGGTGAAAGAATCAATGTCCACGTTTACAGGTTAATAGTTGTACAGGGCTTGATGCACCACTACTGTTTTGCTGAATACCTTGAATGAACTAGTAACACAAAGACAAGAAGTCCTTCAAAGAGACTTTTCATGGATGTTTACAATGTGAGGTGACCAAATGTAATCACTTCAAATAACTGTGCAACATACAAACACTTCCATGATAATTCACCCCAAGAAAATGTCTTCTATCAGAATAATCGGCAGTAACGTGTTAATGGTTTTCGCTGATGTTTAACTGCCACACAACCATACAGGAAAGAGCAAGCCCTGTACAGAAAGAGGGAAGAATAAAAGAAGGGGGTGGGTGGGTGAGAAGACCTAATTATTGAAAATAGTTGCCTGCATTCCGAGATTCAGCCTCAGTGTGAAAACTAACAGGGTAAACAAGGGTTTGTTGCTAGCAGTCTAGAAACCAGGGATTGGGAAAGTACATATTAAGAACATTGCTTAATGACTTCGGTCTTAGCTCCTAGAGTTCTCTTGCACCCGAATCAAAATTTGAGGTAGCCACAGAACACGACCCGTCACATAGCTACTCCTGAACGCACATATTGTTCGTTCTCCCGAAGATTATTTCAAGGGTTACTGTCTGTTTGTTTTAGGAAACAGTCAAATCTGAAGTCGCGTCAGAACAATAAAACTTTCCTATAACACCAAAACGCTAACGACAAATCAGTTGCTCATGAAAAAATTCTCATCGTCAGAACTCCCGCAGTACCAGCCTGAGACACCACAAAGAAGAACAACCCGATATGGAAATCTATTTACAACGTCTGCGGTTGTATAACGGTGGTTGGACGATTCATCAATTTCTAGAAATGCTTCAGTTAACGCGGTTTACCAGTTGATCCTCAGTCAGTATACCTGGAGCAACACTAAGGTTTTGGCGTACTTTGCCGTCACGCCTTGAATTTCCCGTTAAGGTTTGTCCAGCGTAACCGATCTAAACTGCCTCAGTAAGTTAGTACCAACGGTAAACGAGGAGAGATTTGTCCTAAATGAAGGTTCTTAAGTCCGGATTAAGGTGCACGATGAAGGTGTGGGCTGAAGTTGTAAAAACGTTAGTGCTTTTCTTCGCTGAGCCCACGTGTATAAAAAAAAATGTACGGTTATCTCACTGCTCGGCGTGGGTAGATGTACTGAATACTGCATTTAGTCAAATACACATGTACTAAGGATGAAGTAATAAATCGAGCTAGTAACCAAGGGGAAACTTGTGGGGCGAAGTCACCACCTGTTTTCAAGAAGGAAACTGTTCTATGTCATCGGCAGCAGCATGATGTGACCATTTGAGGGATACGCGGTTATCGGTATCAGAAGGCGAGTCTGTTGATATGCGGTCCTTAAACTCCCAGCAGTTTATCAGTGTACATAAATATCATGATTTTGGAGAATTCGAGTTTTCCTTATCTATGCAATGCGGATTTGGAGTAAAAAATGATGCTAATTTTCGACCCATGCGAGCATATTAAACATTCGCGGATTACATTGGTTGAGTTCGCGATAGTACCAGTACGATTAAATCAATGCTACCTCCCTGATTGCATGCGGTGCACGTGCACTTTTTGCACCCATGGGTAACGCAATACACACCAGTAAGCACGTGACGATTTGTTATTTATTTGAGTGTGAGTATCAATTTTAGGTTAACCAAATGTGATCCTTCCAACACTCAACATAACCGCAATTTTCTTCCTGGTCTGAAAAGGGGGGGAAATCGTTCATCTTCACCCCGATTTCAACCTTAAAAATACATCCAGCTACTACTGCGCAACGTTCGTCCAAGAAAAAGTTACTTCTGCATACCTTCAACTTGGCCTTTCTGTCTACCTTTTTAGGACTAATTGATAACACTCAATCTGCAGCACAACTCCGAAAATTTATGGACTTTCCTCAAACCACATCAATTTAGCACGCTATTAAACCGCAATACAACCTCATCACCCAGTTGTTAAATACATACTCAAATAAACCGAATAAAATACATTTTGATGAATTACTGGCAGTTAGGCCAATTTCTGTTCGTATCAACGCAAATCAATGATAAGTGCTGCAGTAAAGTAGGTTTGTTTGCATAGACTCTTGTGTTTAAGGTATGCATTCTCATTCAAAATACCCAGAGCCATAATTCATCAACTGTTTAACGCCGATATTAGATAACTATCTATGGCAGCCGAATAGTAAATTTCCGAGGTCGTTAATAAGTAATCGTATTTCGGAATGATGTGAACATAGGCAAATGTCTCAGACCAGTTTCTTGGAAAACACCTTCGTACAGGAAATAAACATGGACATTTCGGCCTACTATCCTCATACATCGGACGTGCACATTAGTAAAAAGTAAGTGCCAGTTAGTGTTGGATAGTCCCTTGAGGTCGGACATGCAAATTAATGCTGGTTTCACCCCCAATGTGATGTAACCTTATGTGATGTACTTGACCATTAGGGTAACCGGTATTAAACTTTACCTATAATTTGAGTTCCAGATTTTAACATGTACTCACTTCACATGCCGCTTCGCAGCCGATTTCTCGCAGTAAACGATGTGCTAAAAACAATTAAACAAAGACTGAACGATTGAGTCAGTGAGAACTCTTCCTGAAAATGGGAGTGTTTTTGAAGTAAGACAGCTTAAACTCCAATCTAACCTTCGCCTGCCGCTTAGACCGTTATCAACTTGAAATAGTTAACCATTCTTGGCAGACACTTTTAGTAGCAAGTTTTCTTCAGATTAACTTTTTTAGATTAATTGCGACAGTACGAAGTATAGAGACTCCATCGCTTATTCCAATCGATCAGAAAAAACGTACACACGAGCTAAGTACCTATCAATGTGCATCCTACCAACGGTCATTCGACCGTTGAGTTGCTCACTCCTGAGTATTTGTACGCCTATTTGTCCACTTGTTTTCCGACTCACTAATTCGTCTTCCACAAACTAATTCATAACAAAGTTTTGCTCTTTGATTGCCAGCATGCTTAGCTCGGTAGAATGCAGATAAGACAAGTTGAGTGGGTGATTTAAACGATATTCAACAACCATTGTATAATCAACCGGTATCAAGAAGCAAGCAACAAAAACAATAAGCAACGGTTGTTTTACTCACCCTTCGTCAGTGGATAAGTTTGGGTCAAGATTACAGTCGCTTTTTTATTAGTAGACTGTGCACTGACTCACTTCTCAAGAGCTCTGTGTTTCTTGTTCTCACACAATACTGTTGGCTATGTTTTCTCGCAGACTGCTTATAGGCGCTTATTGTCACCCAGCTTCTATTTGTGAAAGGTGCGCAGATTCGTTTCACACATCACCACTTTTTTTTATGGCAAATGACTTATAGGAGAAAAAGCAGTTGTAAACCTTTTTCATTCTGGATTGGTTCGTCACCAAAACTTGTCATCAAATCTTGTCTGTCGTTGTCCTGGCTTGAGGGGAACCGAGACAATCACGACATCGGGTTTGTGAATATGTATCGAGTTGCTAGTGTTGGCTTTAATTTCCCGTTGCGTTCAAGTAATTGAAACGTGGCCAGTTGTTCTATCCATGCTCCTTTCACACGTGCAGTGTGGAGGTTTTCTGCATTTACAACTAATAATCGCTTAACAGGTATATTGTACAAAACCTCTGGTTGCTTACGTAGAAAGACGAATATGCTGCATCTGATACAGCTTTTAGATCTATAAGTAACGCACATATTTTCCCATCCGTTAAACGAACAAGACAACATAGGCGTAGACTGCCACAGATATGATCGACAATAAGTCAAAAATGAATGTATTTAACTGAGATTTTCCGTTTTGGTTGTAGGTACTTTCCCGATTGAAACCGTTTTGAAATTTGAATGGTTTACACTCATGTGCTGTAATAATCAGCAGCGTTTTTCAAACAACACGTGTAACTCCTTATAGACTTGCCTCGTTATTACGGCTGTGACGGTTTGTGACAGTATTATAAAACAACTTAAGAAATATGTTGAACTGATTTGTTCGACCGCTTGATTGAAACTCTTCCATAATTCCGGTTTATTTAATTTAGAATGGTCGACTGGTAGACGAAACAATTCAAGCTTTGCTTGTAGATCAACAATGTGGCTGGACTGTCTTGTCCCACCGGCTACTACAGTTTCGCGGACTGTTATGAACGAACTTGACATTGTTTCGTGGTGAAGTGTACTTCATTGAAATACTCAAAGCTTTCTTCAAATCGAACAAAAATATCACGTTCTGTATAGCTGTGCCACTTTATTCACTTCGTTTTTATTCAAAAAACCGTCACGAAAATTCTCCTACTGTCTTTCGATTTAGCAGCCATAGAAAAGAAAGGTCGCCTGGGAGTCGATGGCACAAACCACTTGTCAACCACTGAGTTAAATGGGGGCCCACGCCATTTTTCAAGGTTGACATATCATGACCAGATTCAGCGTGGGGTTCAATCGAATGAGAATCACTATGATGATCCAACTGACGAATTGGATACCCGGTTACAACGAGAAGGCAGTCAGACCGATAGTGGAATCAGCAGCTCATCCACCGATAAAAATTTGCGTGTCGGTAATATGGAGACTACTGACAGCGTTTCCGGAGATAGTGAACGGTTGACGCATGTCAGGTAGGTTATCCACTTTGAACACTGCTCATAAAACTCAGGTTTGTAAGTTGATGCTACTTCAAAGTTAACGTCCCAATTTTTTGAACGTGATCATCCGAAATGTTTGCGAATGAAAAGTTTGTCAAACCCTTCGAGTACTTCTGGATTTGTAAGTTATTTTTCTTTATTATTTGGTTTGTTGTCCACTAATAAATAAACTGTTTTTCTGTTGTTTCTACAAGTGTTTGATAGGCATACGGAAACTTTAGTCGAAAGCAGTCAGCTCTATTCTGTGTCTTAAAGTTTTTGGGTGGGATATTATACGCTAGCTGCTTACAGTTATCGCCAAGTAACTACATCCGTTCCACCTTAAACGTATTCAACAACAGCTTCGTGTTCAAATATGCCATTCCAGTTCGCAATTTTCGGACAGAACAATTTGTCTATGTCACTGATTTTGTTAGAACCAACAGGGAGGCAAATCACGGCCAACTTGCCTGACTACCGCACCACTGACCTCTTACTGAAGTTGAATAAACTACGACATAAAGCGCTTAATCACGATCATCCTTGTTTCTTGTCCAGGTTTACTGCTCAGGTTGACTGAAAACAGGTAATGACTTCTTTACTCCGGGTGTTGATTAAGCGTGTAGAGTAACTCCGTCTGCAAATCCGTTTAAAAGTGTAAGCAATTGGTTTACGAACAAGACATAATAACTTAACCGGTATGTATAGGGGCAAAGTAAAGCAGCAATTTCACAATTTACCTTTCTCTGACGAATCAATAAATCAATCAGTAAATAAATATTAGCGATTTTTTCACATTGAGCCGCATGCTAACAGGCGTTAACCATTTGTAGCCAAATGCATAGACCTATGCAAGTTCAAGATAGTTGAAACGATATGTCATAAACCGCGAAATTGTATACAGAGTTGCATGCTAAAGTTGAGTTGAACGAATTGGAGAAACTTCGGGCGTACAGTTAAGTGATATTCAGACTGTTTTATGTGTTTTCTCACTCGGAAGAACACTTGCTAGCTCATTCGGAATGCAAGCTTTGGAATCAGGATTCGTTCTTGAAAGAGTTCTTTGGTTGTGCAAATTCATATCACAACAGTAGGCTAAGTTGCAGTTGGTGTTCCCACGAAACAAAAGAGCTTTCCGACCAATACCAACACTCTTCTTTATTGTTGAGTGAAATTTTCGTGTTTCTGGAAACAAATTCCTCAATCGTAAGCAAAAATTGCCTACATGCTGTGGTATATCATTCGGAATGACTTAACAGGACGGGAGTTACAATGCGTTATACTATCTTCAGCAGAAGAATATAAAAATTCGTACTATTAATTCACCAGATAGAGTGAATCAGCTCATTTGAAGGCAACAATTGGGAATCTATCTGATAAATTGGTGTTAAGCGAACGCATGTTGGAGGTAAATTTACTGCAACCAATCGTTAGGATTATCATTCGTTTTTCCGCGTGTTTCTTTGAATTGCTCAACAATTACTGAGTAGTTTGTAATTAATTAACCTGTCGTAAGTTATTTGACAAGTGCTGTTACAGATCCCTACCTCAATGGACACATTCAAGTCGACTGAGTCTACCTGCACTGGTTGTTAAACCTGCGCATTACACACTCCTAGCAATGCGTGTAGGCTGAGTTCAGTTGTCTGTCACCATTCAGTGTATTTTTGATTGGATATCATTTGTGACCTGAAGCTCACAGTGGTCGTATCTGCACCACAGACCACATAACTAACTTTATTTGTAAGGGTTGCTGGTTGAGTCGTCACGAATTCATTGTAAACAACAATACCACCCCGTAGGCAAATCTATGATAAGGCGATTCAACTTTGGTTCCTATACCTCCTAAGTGGGCAGAATGAATCGGTCCTTCAAGCAACCTATTCATCAGTGATTATCACCGGCCTCGAAGTACAAATGATTTATAGGAGTAATCACGACGATCACCGCTTCGTGAATCACTATGGCTCTCGTATTCATTGGTCGCCCATTTGGTTCAATTCGTGCACATAAAATTTGGCTGCCTAATTGTAACCCAAAACCGCCATCGATTCATGACAAAATAGCGGTCGGAGAACATCGGGCTGGATTATGTACAAAGCGGACTTTAACGTAATCAATTTCATTGTCATAATGTGTATAGCACCATCAGTTGGTTAAACTTGAAACCATTTTGATTGAATTGTCCACTTTTATTGTGTTAAGGGGGATTTAGAATCGAACCGTTAACTTCTGACGACATATATCTTTGCTCTGTACTGATCAATAACTCCGCTTACATTCTTAGGTTTGATGATATTTTGTGTAGTGCAACTGTATTACTATATACCGTCATTAAGCTGATGTTTGCATACAATAACTCAAAATATTAATTTGCCAGTATATGCATTACCTAACTCATTAGACAATTCTACCACTTATAGTTCGCAGGTAATATCATCAAATTAATTTGTGTTGAAATCCATCGGAAGCTTCATTTGTCACATATATGTCTACGCTTGCAGACCCAGAATACAAAATTTGGAACGTCTTTCCTCCGGTTCATCTCTACAGTCAACATCAGCCACGGACAGCAAGCGTGCGATTCGACCATCTTTGTCATGTTTCGATAGTCGCGAATGGCGTTTGAATAATGATAAAAGGGGGAATCAGAACAAATCTTCAAATAGTTATACAAATCAAGGTCACGTATATCAAGCTCAGATCACACCAGTGGACACCAAATCTTTAGCGACTTCTGTCCTGGCTCCGCGAACTGTTGTTATACAGAAATCACCCAATTCAAAAACCGGATCATCATTCGGGCTATCTCTGCGAACAACAAAAAGTGAGAAAGCAAGATAACATTTGTTCCGCGTTAAACAGCATTAAACGCTCTTAGCCTCTGTCATTGTCAAACCCAACAGGTGTGCGAAATAAAGTCATAGGTTTTGTAAAATGTATGATGGAGAAAAGTATTTCAAAAGTTTTTCGAAAACGTTAGAACATTCTGACAATAAAGTGACAACTCTGGCCACGCCCATAATATTCAGGTTTCAAGTCCAAAGTTATTAAACTGCAGAAATTTGGTAAACTACCTCTTTTGAAGATAATGAGTCTCCTACCAAGATTCGTATACATTTGACAAACTTGAATGGACCACTCGCATAAAGTTGACAGTATAATCTCGTTTATTTTATTCCAGATGCTGATATTGTTGCACAATTTCATCCAACACTGGTGAAGCCAAGTCTGCAAATAGCCACTCGGATCATACCCAATATGCCCGCGTATAATGCTGGTATTCGTGAGGGCGATTTTGTGCTCAAGGTAATGTCATCAGAAGATTCAAATCTCACAGTCTTCCCAAGCTTCTCTTGCACTAATACAACTTAGTACTTTTTTCTACATCCCCGAGGTTTAACAAATGATACTGTGATAATTGGCGCTTTGACTGTCTCTAAAGTCCCTTCACTAATTCTACCAGTAACACATGGATGCTAAGTGTGTACACCTGTCTCTTAATATCGCATCATCTGACGGTGGTGAATGATGGCATTGTCCATGCGCAGGTTTACTGGCTGACTGCTTCCTGTACCAGATGATCCGTGTAGCCCTGAGTTTATTCTTAATATGGGCGTGTTAAGTGCGTTGAAAAATTCTGGATACCAACAAGTGTGATGCAATGTTCGTACTCGTGAGGATTTTAATGTTAGGCAACCACAAGAATGCAAACTATTAAGAAACCACGTATGTAAAATCAACCCCTTGAGTGCCACAGACATTGAGTGGGCAGAAACTGCCATATTCAACAATGCATAACCTTTGACAGTGAAGAATTTTGGAGAACTTATTAGTAGTATATCGCCTACTAGGAGAAGTTTGGGCTGGGTCAATTTTCCGTCTTAGTATACATTCACTGAAACCACGGGAATGGCATTCATCTGTAAACAGTCAGGTAGTCAGTTGTTATACCACTCTCCAGAAGACTGGTTATAGTCGGAATAGAGTAATTGGTCATCTGTCGTATAATATTTTAGCACGATTTTCGTCAAAAGTTAAAGTAGCTAGTGCCTATTGAATCATCAGCTTCGCGAAAACGGAAAACCTGTGTACTTTCGACGGAACAAATCATACATACCGAGTGAGGAATAAGCAGACAAGCTACTTATATATAGATATTTCAAAATAGGATTCAAAGAAGGCACGCAGTACAGTTCATTGTCGGATTATAGTCAACTGTGTTCAACATGCACATATATATATATGTTATAGTAAATGTGCCGCTGGAAAGAACAACAGTTCACCAGCAAGTGTTTATCAAGGAAATGTAACAATAATACGTGTAAGAAAGGTGTTATATTGAAGTTTAGCTAATTTGTCCTTCTTCAATTGGGGCTCTTTCCTGAAAGGTTGTGCTGACTACTGATTCTGCAACGCAATGGGGAAGAGCAGTCGTTAGCTGTTGTTTAAAAACACACGATGCGCGTCCACTGCGTTTTGATTTCAAGTTACGATATATACATATATATGGTTTTTCCCAGGGCAAATTATAAGGACCTTCGAGGCGTTGACGTACGTGTACTTTCGTAACACTCTCTGTACTTTTTGCCTCTGGTGAAAGTCATATTAATTTATTTACTTATATCGCGAAATTCATAATTCTGTGTTGGTGAGATCGAGGCTTCTATTTGCGAGTCAACTATGTATCTCATCCGGCAGTTGGTTAGTGAACTTATTCCGATGCAACGCTTTCCAATGTCTCGAAGATGTTTCAGCGCCTTTTATAAATGGCACTTTTGCACCGACTGCGTTATTTGCTTCTTTGGAACGAGTGCATCGCCTGGCGAGTAACAAACAGATAAAACACTCAGGAAAGTATGAACTCTTGTGGATACAGGTAGGCCAAATCCTTCTCTGCATTCAGGATGTATGGCCTAAGCCATGGGCAACATGAGTCGGACGCTAATGCAAGGTGGTACACAAAAGCTTAAACATCCTGTCTGAATGGTAGAGTTTATGGACGCTGACAGATTTCTTTCAGGTTGAAGCCGCGGCATGCGTGTAACGAATTCAATCGATGGGCTCCAGAGAGCCAGAAGCCTTAGTTCACTGGACGGTTTAAAGTGGAACACAGGTGTAAATGCACATGCCCCTAGGCAATCACATGGACACACATGAAAATTGTTCGCGTTGCCCACATTCCACTATTTCTGTAGTTTATTTCAAACATCTCGCATTGGTTAAAGTTAAAAAATCACGGGTTTCTTTCGATATATCTGAAGTAAGCGATTTGTTTCTTTCCTGCGTTTAGCGTTACGTTCAGAGAGCGTTGGCACATACACATTACTTCCTCTTCATCAAATTAACCTAGAATTGAGAAAGTGTAATTGGGATAGCTGATCAAGCTGCGCTTAATGATTCAATACAATTTTTTTTACGGTATGGTTCTTTTCTTCTGGGAAGCCTGAAAACAGCCAACCCAGTTGTGGTTTTACATGTAACACTGCAGTATAGAAAATGGGCACCTCAACTTTTTCACACATTCAAAAGAACAACGGGAAGAATACATTAAAACAGCTCAGCTACCTGAATCATGTAACCCGCGTCCATTTGGCCATAATTTAATATTTGAGTCGGCCCACTAACTTTGTTTGAGCGACTGACAATACTAAGGGAAACTACCTAAGTGCATCTTTAATTTACTTGCCATAGTAATTCTTAAATTGGTATAGTAACAGTTAATCTCATGAAATTAACTCCGCTGGTATGGACTGATGCTGATTAGGCAACATTGTTCACTTTATGTTCTTTACTCTGTGCCTCATTTGTTTTCAGTTGACAGCGCGATTTATTGTTAAAAAATATGAGGTCCCTCCAGTTTCCCATAGCAACAAATTAGGAACAAACCGCTGATGAATGTTTGTTTGTTTGAAAGTAAATGCAGTGTTTGTGAAGAGGCCAAATAGCTATGAACAGGTCCTCAGTTACATACATTCAAAATATACAGAAAGAAGAATCCTGCTTTAAAATTCAGGGATCAGACAGAGGACAGTGGTGAAAAATAAATAATATCCGTGCATACTCTCGTTGAGCTGAGAAGATTTTTGTTTTCCTTAATTATATCTAAACGGTATTTATGTAGCATCATGATCCCACTCTCACGTCTCTCACCTGTACTTCTTCTGGTTGAGGAGTAAAGAATAACAAGAATGAATGCTTCGTGTCTGTTGGTAAACAGTTATGCGGAAGCGAATCAGCCGAACAAAGCAATCGAAATTAAGTTAGCATTGTCATGATGCAATATGTAATGTCGGTTTTAAGGAACTAGAGAAGGACTAGAAGGCCATGCTTTTCGTATGGTTTGATTCATGTCCACACAGTTTTCTTCACAATATTGAATAAATCCTTCTGTCTGATTTCATTTCTTTCGACGGAGAATTCACCTAGGGCTTGCTGAAATTGTCTGTGCCCGCCATCGTCTCAGCTAACCGAGATTAAAAATTGTAATTGTTATTGCCTTGCCAAACATGCTTTGTGGACCTTGCTGTGGCATGTGAAACAAACCATTTTTCGTGCGTGTGACAATTTGACTAAAAGTTGGGGGACGCCTAGGTAATCGATCGTACGTATTGTTTATCGTTATGTCCTGTGTGAACCGTAAATTTAGCCTCACCGGTGAAAGCGTACATTTTTACTCCGAGAATTTCACGAGGCAATGAATTTTCGCCGGTGGTTTGTAGGTGCCGTAAGCGGAATTGATTCTACGTAGGGGTTGTGCTGCATAAATCTTTCAAACACTTGAATAATTTTACGACACATTATAGAAACCTTCACACAGATTACAGTATATAGCTTTTGTTAACATACAAAGGGTGGTGACCCATAATTCTCATAGTTATAACACATACAACGAAGTTGCCAAGACCGTTTGCTCATTTACATACAACTGAACCATTGGTCAACCCTAGACTGTGGTTGCTATGTCAACTTAACGAGAGTGCATGAGACAGGAAGGAGGTCATACTAGTTCTGACAACAAAAGACAAGCGCAAGCTATGTACAATTGCATAAACAAGGCAGTTAAGTTGATAAACAAGCCACTGGATTATTCGTTCCAGTTCTAAACCCCATGTCTCTCTATTTTTTGGAGGATTCTTCATTAATTCAATACAAACAACTCTAATCAGAAATGTGAGCGAAACAGATAGAATTGGCACTGAATTACAGGGATTTTGATTACTTCAGACTGAATGGTCCCTGAATTCATAAGAACCTGTTGGTAGATCCACTCTCTTAAGAAAAACTAGACTCCAGGTTCGTCCTTAATACAGCTAATCAGTAGTGCATATGCTCGTCTTCGCCGAGCCTTACGCACTGATTCTCGTGTTTGTGAAACTGGTGTGTTAATCACAATGCCAGTAACCTAACACTAGTCCAGACCAATCAGTCATATATAAACGATCAACCACCACCTAGTAGGAGCACTGTTCAGAATGCCCGATCGTTTTGACAAAAGACAAAGCAACCGCCGTGTTAACTCCAATCGATAACCCCGCGATCAGGATCTTCTCAGTTTGATGGAAGCCACGGCCTTCCTTGAATCAACTGAACAATCTATATAGTTTGAAGTAAGTTTCGTGAATTTTGATAACTTCAAGCGCTTCCTTTACCAAGTGAGCCAGCCGAAGGACTTGTCTAAATGCAAGAACTGTGATCAAATGTTAGTGGTGTTCAACTTGAAAACAGATTGAACAAAAACTGGTAAATGCAAATGTTTCATACTGACCTATCAGTACCAAATTTACAATAATATGACTCCGTTTATAGCAAACAGTAAAGGGGTGGTCGGGTTAGGACAGTTCACCAAGACTAGGAAAGGGTCAGGTTCACGACCAATTATTTCTGGACACACAGAACCAGTTTGAGGCAGTTGACTGCGACCGCTCCAGCAAACCGCAAGATTGGAGTGATGTAACAGGATTCTGAATGCTTATGCTGGTTTGATAGCGTGATCAGTAATCGAGATATGTCTAGCGACTGACGAAACGGACTGTTTATGTGTTCCAACAACATTGTCGTTCATACTTTTGTATCCACTTATGCAAGTGGTCCTTCATTCTGGAGACCAAGCGTCTCTTTGTTCTGACCATCTAACGTTTTCCGTAGTTACATATAACTTGTTATGCACAATGTGAGGTGGCGCCAACAAGTTAGTATCCTCTGAAGTAAGCGAATTGCCAACGATGACCTAAACAAAAATTAGCTTCCTTTCCGGAATGATCTTTACATTTCCATCTGTTGCTTTGGCAAGCCGGGTTCATTCACCTTACCATAAATAAATGATAGAATTTGTCTTCCGTTTGCTAGGAAGTTCGTTGTGTTGAAGTGGCGACTTTAGCACTGAAAACCTTTTGTTTCTTAAAACGTTCATCATATTGTTCACTGGTAGCCATGGTTTGACACAGTTACTCGCGACCTCTTTGGCCAAACCCGTACAGTGTGTGTTGATGCTCTCATGCGGATGGTGAACTTACCGTGAGTCCTCATTAAGAAATTATGCATCAGCGATACTTGTTGATTGTTAAAACGTCCGTTGTTGTGAACTGAATCTACTGAAACTGTTCTACGCCTCGTGTAATGCAGTGAACAGTTTAAACACGTTTGTGACTTATCACTCAGTACAGTTCTTCTATATGGCCTGGACTCGTGTTACCGCTTCATGCCAGACACATTGTGTTCAGCAACCGCATTCATCTGTCACACAAATTGCGATAGTTCTTCAGGTGTTCCTACTGACGGGAATAGTTTAAATCGGTCATGTCCTCAGGGATAACTAGGCACATGCACCTACCGTAAGGAACAAACAAACAAGTAGTCCAATTTATTCTTCTGAAGAGAAATTGTAATAACCGTCAGTACAGTATGCCGATAATCACTTAACCTGCAAGTGATACTGTACTTGGTTAACTGTCTCTAAAAAGCACGAATTGCCCTTACTGAGTGATATTATAGTCCAAGGTAGCATCTCCAATTCTTCCCAACATGTACTGAGAAATTCCACGAAATATTGTCAATTCCTGTCGTGGAATATGCACCGCTTATGGTCAAAAACGTTTCCTGGCTTCCCTAAAGTAACATGCTTTCGTCTTTCCTTTTCAGCCTACCGAATGCCTATATCTTTCTGATACCAAGTTATTGTGCAAGCTCCCTCAATATTTGGCCTACTGTACACATTTTGCATATTAGGACACCTTGTTTGCCAACTATTATATCATGTTCAACATTAAGCCATAATTGTCAGTTTTGGAGTTATAAAAAAGTTCTATCTACAGCCATGTATCAACACTGGCCTGCTTCCATAGATCATCTGATTGATATGTTTGCCAGAATGTTGCCTTACTGCATTACACTATTTCGTCCTGACATTCTCATAGGGTAATAGATTTTTCGCCGTACAGAGAAGTCGGAAACAGTTTTTTGCACAATGTATCTCTCGAGCACATCTCGATGCATTTCATCAGGTACACACTGAAGTCTGTGGGTTTACTTAGCAAGGTTCCAAAGGCATTGTGAAGCTGAATAACAAAATCAACAACCACACGAACACACGCACACTCACACACATCCATACACATCAAGTACCAGGGCAATTTGGCACTGACGAACAAGTCTTTCTGTACACAGAAAGATGGCTTTCATTTGCTAATTGCTACCGCCTCCGTGAACCAGGGAAGCCTTCGATTTTTGGTTGCGTAACGTATCCGAAACGCCTTCCCCAGGTTCAGTTGGGGTCGACAAGTCAACAGGTGTCCGGTGGTCGATGACACTGGTTCCCTATGACTTGTTATATTCTGACTTGAGCCCGGTATTGTGGTATCCGTGAGCGTTTTGCGAACTCAAACGGGTATGTGTACGTCGACCCGACGACGTAACTTCCGCCCCGTTCTGCTTATGTAAGTGGCCCGGCACTCACACGAGAATTCATAGGTGATGTAGGATTTTGTATTGAGTGGTTGCGGTGTCTTCAAAGGTGGTGGTGGAATTTGGGTGGTGGTGAACAGCATGACCAGTTGGGCTGCACAGAACGTGCGTCTCATAGCCGCCGTGAGACGGGTTTTCAACAGAATGGCAATGTCATCACCCTTGTATGGTAATCGGAAATAAACACTTAGTTTGGAACTGTTGAACACATCGTGGCGGTCGGCATTTGTTTGCTGAATTTCTCAAGTGCCGATGGATAGCCATTTTCATTTAGCATGGTTCTCAACAATGATAACTCTTTGACCAATGTTTCTCATGAGCAAATTCTTCTTGCGCGATTGAACAACGTCCTCACCAGAACCCGCTTATACTGGATCGGCACAGAACTGTAAAAGTTCAGATACTGTCCATTCCAAGTGTGTTTCCGATAGAGAGACAGCAGTAAGCAACCGCTGTTCTGGCGCTTTATGAGAATATTCAAAAACGTCAGGGTTTTATTCTGTTCGTTCTCAATGGTGAAGCCTATTTTGGAATTCAACTCGTTCATTGTATCGAGCATACTCGTTGCCAACTACTTGGTATCGGTAACTATCAACACCTCATCAACATTACGCCGATAGAAATAACCTAACTGATAACAGCGTCTGCGTTCTGCTCCAGATGGGCAAGGAAAATATTGGCTAGTAGCGGACCGAGTGGACTTTCCATAGTAACATCATCGATTTGTGTATAGCCAGTTCCCTGGAAGTGGAACTTTACGTTTACCGTGCATAGTGGGAGAAAGCGTTCTAGCTCAGACGTAGGCAATCCTATGTTCAATTGATGTTAGTCAATATACTGACAAATTATTTTGACCGTCCGCATAAGAGGGGCATCTGTAAACAAAGAGGCGATGTCCAAACTGGCCATATGTTTGTTGTTGCAGTCCAAACTTTCAAGTAAATCGATTAGTTCAAGGCTATCTCTCACAGTTTTTCGAACCACTGATTGTCTTACAGGCTAAATGAGTTGTGCTAGCCACTGCGCCAACTTGTGTTATGGTGATTTGGACATGGATATTATTAGTCTCAAAGATACACCCATCTTGTGAAGTTTGGGCAAACCATACAGTTGGGGGGTGATCCTCTAGATGTAATTGACTTTGCCGTTAACTGATCATTGATGTGTCCTTCCAGCAATGCTTGCACTTCTTTGTTAATGCGTCTTTCAACTTCAGCAGCGTTGTCTGCCGAGTCATCCTGACGGGATTTGGTTGTGTCATTTCATAAGAGCTGCATCCGTGACATATAGTCAGCCTAATCACTGACCACAACGCCGGAGCCTTTGTCTTGTTGTAAGATTATCAGGTTTCCATTGGTTCGTAGCTCAGAAAGGGCACCAATATGTTTCGGAGTCAAGATTGTGTTCTGTTTGGAGGACGTAACTATGTATTGGTGCTCAAGGTCGACTAGTCTGGCTTTAAACCAACTGCGACCGTCTTCCGATACCGGGCCGAGTTGTGAGAGTTGGTCAAACAGAAGCTCGGACTGGGCCTATGACTCGAAGCTGTTTTTCTTGTTTGGGGCGTACAAAATTTGAGATTACAAGATAGGGTTTCCAATTGAATGTTGTTGAGTTGAATTGACGAAAGGTTGGTCACATACCTAGCCGGATTTTCAGGAAATACTGGGTCTGTCAGATTGTGTCTCAGTGACCTCTGTAGATTGCTGATTAGATCTATTCTCGTCCGCTTAAACTTTTCACTGCAAAAGTTGATTAACTTAATGCTGCAGATAAGGCTGAGCTACTAAAAAATCTACCAGTTGGAACTGTACAGTCTAGTTAGCATGGTCAGTTGATCTGTGGTACTTTCTACGTATCATTTTGTCAAACGACGTAAGTTAGAAACCGTGGGTCGAATTTTGTCGTGTCGAAGAAGTTCGTGATAATATAATGGAAAGGAATTCAGTTGAAGACTTTGACCATAAAACGATAATCGAACGCGCTGGGTAGCGATTTTACACTTTAACTTCACGATGTCATCGAGTTGCTTCACTACAGATGTCGGGAGCCGAGTTTTCAGAAAAGCAAAAAAACGTTTTCCCGCAACAAATTTGAACAGAGAAGTCAAAAACAGTATTTTGCACAATGTATCTCCTAAGCACATTTCGCTGCATCTTATCAGGTATATACTGCTATTGCTATGTAAACCCACAGTTTGCAGTATGCACCTGATGAGATGCAGTGAAATGTGCTTGGGAGATACATTGTGCAAAAACTGTTTCTGACTTCTCTGTTCAAATTTCTTACGGGAAGAGGTTGTTTTGCTTATCTTTATTAATATTTTATCCACGTTTATAATCAGTTAAATACATTTCATTAACTGACCCACCGGAAGACTTAGAAGGGCCATATTTTGCCTTCCTGTGCAACAATCTGGAACCCTTGTAAAATCTACTAACAATAGTTACGCAATCTAGGCTAATTAACTTCAGCAAAATGTTTGAGGATCCTTTAAACCTATATTTGTTTGACGCAGAGGTTTTTGTCACACGCTTGTTTTAATCAGGAACGGCTTATTCTGTATCACTCAAAGTAACTAAGGTTAGTAAACGAAAGTGATTATTTTCATTAGTTAGGTTATACTTGTCACAGTGTTACAACAGCGACTTTTAAAAGTACTGTTTTGGCTCATTTGTATTCGTGTTCTGTACGACAAAAGAATAATTCATTACCTTTCGTTTCTCGATTCCGTTTTGAACTAGCCTGTATAACAACAATTGTTTAAAATATTTCATATAAGAGGAAATAAGGGAGGACTGCTTGCGGCGCCCACAAGATGCTGCCGTGGACGTCCTAACTGTTAGATGATCGAATAATTCTGACTACGCTGACGACAAGATGTTGGTTAGCAATTTGCAAACAGTACGGACAGTGCTAGGTGCTATTTCGTGGTTTGATAATAGTTTCGGAATGTGCCTTTCAGTCTCAAAGTGCAAGCTGCTTATGCATTGTTGTTATTGTTACACAGGTTTAAGGTTCGGTAGTAATTTTATGGGGGTTATTGAACGTTTTGTTTGGACAGCGCGGACGTATAGGGAAAGAAATATGAACTTGTTTATTTTTTAATCTTGGACATTTTTAATGACAGAAGTGCATCTCTCTGAAATTTAAAAGCGGAGTATATCAGAACTATTTTGAGAGGTGTGTTACGGTACTACTGTAAAACCTAGTGACTTAGAATGGTAACTTAATTGTCTTCAGGTACCTGACCGATCATTCGGTCATGAGTGTCTTATGAGTTCCATTGTTCAGTCTTTGCCTACTCATAACGTTAGATGATTTGGCCATATACTAAGAAAGGAAGCTAGTTCTCTGCCACAACAAGCACTTTATGCAAATGCATCGACCCTCTGGATTAGAGTACGAATTGGACAGTTGATTACCTGATGTAAAGAATTAAAGTCGTTTGCCAATATGCTACCTGCCAAAGGTTCGTTTCATCTCCCGATCTGGAACCTTCGTGACTTACTTTGTCGGTAACTAGAGTCTTTAAGTGAGATGGCTGCTAGCCGGGCACAGTGGCGTGAATGTTATCTTTGCTTAGCCGAGTTTTTCCTAAAGTAAGTGTACTTACTATGGCGATGCAATGAGGGCCGTAATGAAAATATCTTTCTGCTGACGCATTACTTTCACTTATAGACCGGTTGTTGGTCTTCAAGTTGTAACTACTTTGATATTGAGTGCTTTGAGTATAGAAATAGTTTCTTGTAACATTTAAGTTCCCTTATTTTCTTCTTTCTTCTTCTGTCTTCTCCTCCATTGTTGTATGGGAACCGAGCATCAGTACGAACCATCGATCTGATGCTGTCTTTCTTGATGACTAAAAATAAAAACGTTTCAGTCGTCCCGCCACTGAATTAATATCCAAATTTCAAACCTAATTACATAGAAATTTAAACAAGAAACTTTCGACAATGGCCTAAATTATGTAGGCATATGTAGTGAAGATAGGTTAAAAAATAATGCAGATCTATCAGAAGTCCACAGGATGTACCTAACGTTTGTTCGCCATCTTCCAATACTTTCGACCAGTTTCATTATGGGAACCCAACACCTGTAGATCAAAGCCGAAATCAATGTATGTTATCCAGTAGGACTAATTCCACGTCCCGTAATATGATTTTACCTGTTAGATCGTTTTGCAAATTATCCTGTTCTGATTATGCCTGAACCGTCAACATATACGGCTAACGAATATGGTTTTTCAACTTGCAGCATAAACGATATGACTGATTATCCTCAAAATTTATCAGTTGGTGAGGGCAGTTAAAGAGGTTGAGGTATAGTATCTCCTTGATCCAACATGTACATGAAAAATAGTTCAAGAAAAGCATTTGAAGGAGAAAGCAAAACATACATATTTACAGTTTCTACCTCAAGTACACCTCAACAGTTTAGCTGAGAAACCCCGCATCAAATGTTTGGTTTCACTTTCATGCGTTTGGTTTTTAACCTAGTAAAACAGAAGCCGATTTGGACTTGATATGTAGTACACCGAAATATCCTCTAAAAGTATGATAATAGGAAACTTTAATAAGTGCCGTGTTTTTCGAGCTTACAAATCCATGTTCTTATCGGTCTATTTCTAGAGATAAGTGATTATTGTGGAAACTACTCTTATACTTCAGATTAACGGAGTGGATATTACCCGATTTTCTCACGAGGAGGTTGTTCGTTACTTGTCATCAGTCGCACTGGATTCTGTGTGCTTAACGATCGTAAGACCTTGTAGCGTGCCTAAACAACATCCGTCAGCTCCAAATCCTCCGGTGAATGAGAAAATTTTGGCACAGACCCCAGAAGACCATCATGCATCGGACAAATTGCCACCAACATCCAAGTCGGATACTTCGACCGGTTCGGACGTCTACTACAGTTTTCCAGATGTTTCCGTGACCAAAGGTGGTCCACAAGTTTTATTGCATTGCCAACAGCAACCGAGTCCGATGCCAGATGCTGAGTTAACAAAACTCAAGCGCACTCCAACACAGTCCTCTGAAAGCTCCGGACTATCGTCAGCACGGTGTTCGGACAGGACAAACTGTTCTTCTATACGAGGTTAGAAAAATACATAAGTCATACATTTTTTATAATCTCAAAGGCCATAAAATCTATTCATATGCTCATGATTTTTTATTTTGTATGGTGAAAGCTTGGCAAGTAAGCCAATTGAAAATTTGAATGAGACAAACGATCTTAAAATAAATTTAATACGAAGCAGGAGATATCAATTTTATGCCCACTCGCGAGTTCAGTAGTTCTAGTCTCTTCGTAATTTATGTTGAGTGAAAGTGAATTTTATAATCTACAATCCGAACGCCACTGACCAGCTAATTTTTACAATTAATATGGGTTCAATCTGAATAAACTGTTATTTGATTGGACTAACGAGGTTGTCGTTATATATGTTGTAAAGACCATCAGCAGTCTAAACTTTACTCAAAAGTTAGTGAACGATTGCATATGTTAATTCATCTGTGCCAACTGAAATTTGAATGGCACAGTTGTCAGAGTGATCACCATTGGAAAGCTTAGTTGGAAATAAAATGCTGACCGTAGCAGGGATATGCAGTAGTAACATGCTGCAGCAAGGAGGCTACTCTAGTGCATCACTTGTTTTAAAAAGGGGCCGGCTGTAAAGTCCATGATAATGTGGAAACCCCCAACAATTCTAGGTTATGTTCAATTCATACTTAGCAAAAATCTCCTAACTATCGGTAATCAGACTATCGTTCAATGTGTTTGGTCGTTTCTGCCCGTTTGATTTCGACAGAAGTTCCAGTCATATGGCCATCGACTGGAGTTAACAGACGGTAAGTGTATTTCGTTTCAAGAAAACCTGGTAACCCTACCAGTGCTCGCAGTGTGCTGTGGCTGAACGTTCTTCTGGTGACTATTCAATGATACCTAGTGTGCGGTAAGTCGTTCAGTGGACAACAGGATTGTCTCATCTAGGCAGGATTGAAGTTTTCGTTCCGTTCGTGCATAAGCGCTGTTTACAAAGTAGAGTACCAGATAAACTCATAAGTATTCTGCACAATTTAAAAATGAGGTGGCTAAGAGATGTCTGGCAGTGTGACCTTTGTAGTTACTTGCGAGTGAACTTCAAAGTATATCGTGATCATTAATCGGCAAAAATTCAAAGCTGTCTGCCACTTAGTAGACGGTTAAATGTTACGTAAAAATTCAAACGGATATTTTGTGGGTTACAGTTTGCTTTTCTAACCAGCAAAATGTTTGTAAACTTATGTACTACTTAGCGGTTGACGCAGAGGTAAAACATCATTTTCCACGCCTCAGTGTTACATGCCTGACTTGCGCTACCCAAATTTCGATTAGCCAGAAACTGTAGATCACTTCGTGTGGTATCCCTGGACTAGTATGCTGGACGCCCAGGAAGGGTTAGCCAGAACATAATTTTAATCATAATGCACAGTGAATGTCTTCCGGTTTCCCGTTATATTACGTCAAGTATTACTTAATTCCAAGGTTCATTGCATTCCTTCTGCAACCACAAGATTCTAACAGACTTTACGGCGCAATTTTGACAACAATGAAAGTTAAGAATGGACCACAACACTATTGTAGAAGCTGTCTGTTGGGTACGTCCGTCATAAGATCTAGGCAGTTGACAATATGTTAATTTTATAAGTACCATCACATATAAGGAACCTACTACTCTTCTGTGTTTATTGTTTAATTTAGACGAAGGCGTTTGGAGCCAGTCAACAGGTGCGATTCTTGCCAGTCGACCGATGGATGCTTCATTGCCCGTGAAGCAGCTAGCAGGCAAACTGGAGAAACGTATATCTGTTCTCCAATCATCACAGAAAAACCGGTTGCCAAGATCACAGACAGTTTGTGGATTATCGGATGTAAGTAGAAGATTGCTGGCAGTTTTATCACATTTTATTTTAAAGGACAGCTGCAAGTATTAGTAAGGTTTTTTGAACCGTTGCGTACGTCATGGCATAAGAACAAAATATACTCCATATTGTATGAAATTAACTTGGGAATTATAGAAAAACTCATGGTTTAAAAGCTATGAATGATATGTCATCATAGTTTACACAAATGCTTCCAGTTCAAATAAGTTGTAAATGCCTGTAATATGAATATCAAAAATAGTAAATCCTGTAGCATGGCATATTTAGTGGAATTAAGTGTTGCCACTAAATCGTTTGTTTTCGTGAATAACTCTCTGTTAGAATCAACACCATCCTGCATATGTTCCCAATACTTCTCAGACTTTACTAGCCTACTTAAATACAGCCTATGATTAAATGGAGAAAAAGCAGTATACAGAAGAAGAAGTTGAAATGTTTTAGTCGATAATCAGTTTGTGATACATGAAAACTATCACCACCGCTTCGCTGGTTCTTTTCACTTTATACTGACCTTTGTGTTCTAGTGATCACGGGTTGGGTGTACAAGAACAGTTGTCATATGAATACGTCCACTGATAGCAGAAACGCGTGTTGAGCAGTTATTCTGTCGGGGAATTTCCTTTTCTTCGGTGTTTTTGTCAGGAATCTGTTAAAACTGACAAAAGTCAATTTTTATAGGTTGTTCACTGAACACATCCATGCTAGTGAAACTAGCAAATTAATCACACTAGGGCTTTGCAACAATGACAGTTGTATAAACACGTAGAATTCGTGCATGGACAGCCACGAGTTAGCAGGTTTGTAGAACAGGTCAGATAAAAAGATTTGTCAACATCTTTTGGCTGGACAATGCCACATGGTACATGTTCTTCAGATAACATTAATTTCTCAATAATGATACGTGACCCAATAACGGACAAATGCTAGATGAACGAAGTAATAACAGTATACGCACCTGGTGTTGTTTTCCACTATGACTCACACTATAACGCATAAAAGACTACCGGGGGTTTACTTTCAAACACATGGGTGTGGTCACATACCGGCCCGTTACCATTAATTATTCCATATGTTTGGGCGTTTGGGATGATGATGAAGCCATGACAACAACTAGTAGTTGGTGGTTGCTCAGGTGATCAAACGCAAACTTGATGCAGATTGCAGCAGATATGTGAATCTTTATACGGATGAATAATGTAATATATTCTCTTCATTCTGGAAAAGTTCACCCTTAGTTATTTACTGCGAATCACTTTGGCTAGTGTTCCTGAATTTGTAAATAGTTTTGAAGTTACCGGTGGCGGCACATATTCATAATTATTTCCAGTTTGAAACAATGTATAGCATTTACGTGTAGAATATTCACCTTGATATTAATCTGTATCACCTGGGCAACCCGACGCTTAAATGTGCGTTAACGTTCATACGTTGAAGATAAGACTGAATTTTAAATCTCTCATCTCCTCTAGTTGATCAAAATAACGCACCTCAAAATAATTTATGATGCTACTAATATCACTTACAAGTAAGAAAATGTCAATGCTCATCGGTGACGTTGGTGGATTCCAACGTGAACTGATCGAGAAATTTTGCTTGGGCAGTCAGTCAACTAAATCACTAGATGGGTTCCATATGACACGGTTGACTGGGTGGGTAACCATGTGCAAATGTAAAATTTCTGAGCTTCCGGCGTGACTTCGTAGCTCAGCTAGTAGAGCGTTTGTCGTGTTTGGGCATAATGTTTTTGTAGCTGGTTCGAATCAAGCCAAAGTCCAGATATTAATAATCTAATTTAAGGATGGTCAAATGTCGAATTTACGTCCTAGTAATATACGCGTATGATCATAGCAACATTAAAAGATTGCATACCCTATAACAAACAAAATTGGCCTCTCAGATTTCGGGGAATATTTACTGTGTTTCGAGTACTGGCGCCGATTGTCATCATTAGGTTTACATAGTCAAACTCTGGGAAGTAAACTGTTCACATTCCTCCGAATAATAACTTTTCTTTTCCGGCTTGACTTCTTACAGTCACAATCAATCCTGGGAGAATCGCCTTCCACTGCTCAGTCATTTTATTTTCCGAAAAATCCTCGATTTCATCGGGTTGGTTCGCGAGATTCAAACTCTTCTGTATGCTCACTAACCAGTAGTTCGCGATCTCAGACGCGCACAGGTTTTACTCGATCCCAATCCGGATCAACAAGCATATCAGGTAGGCCAACTCAATATTCTTCGTATATGGCGACTGACGCTCCTGAACAAATAAATCATCGAAATCCCACTCCACCCAGACTTACTGTGATAAAAGCTGAAAGAAGTCACTCGAGACATCGGGATGGTCTACAAAACCAGCCATTGAACGGTCCTCAATTGATTCGGCGATATCCTGCACACCGGGCTCGTACACCCAGTCTGAACCGAATCACCGGAAACAATGTCGTCAATTCCGAATTAATTATTCTTCCACCAGCGGAGTTCCGCTAACCCCTCGCATGCACCTTAGTAACATTTTTACAATTCACTTTGGCTACTTATGAGTAGTTGAGTCTTTATCATCCACTTGTACAGTTTGTGATGCACTGTGATGATCACTCGATCTCCAAGATGTGTTGTTGTTGCACTATGCTTTTTATTTAACTATATTTAGCAGACCATATACTTTCTCCCAACAGAAGATCAGAAGAGTGAAAATATGTCAGACGAATCATTTCGAAATTACTTTCTACCATATGAGAATGCTGTTTACTTTCACATTGAGCATAATTGCTGCTTTTCGCACTGCACTCACGTTAGACACCTAAAAAACAACTGCGCCTCAATAAAAGGTTTAAAATGAGAACTATTGCCATTTTTTGCACTTCTTGGGCCGTTTATTGGATGGCTATCAAACTCAAGCAGTTTTACAGCCTAGTTTTATTTGTTACATGAGCAAAAGTGATTATTAGTGATTAGATTACCCTATCACATTATAGGGCTATTTAGCTCTGTATGTCGATGTGCTGTTCAGTTAAATAAATGCGCACATTACCAGTGTTTATCTACTGCTGGTAGTAAGTCAGCAAAATTTTTGCTGCGAAAATGATCAATGGGTTTTCGACTTAATAGCTTGATGGTGACAAACATTGTATAAAAGAAAGTAATTATGAGTGAGTCTATGTAGCTCAAAGTGAATGGGCTCATTTCACAATGAGATGTATATCATTTGAAACAAGAAAACGCTCAAAAGAGTTGTATACATGGCTGGATCAAGTAAAATTTCTTTCAGAGAATGCCCTCTTTACGACCTAAAATAATAAATTCCATTGTATTTATTCTTGCTTTCCGATGGACTGTTTTGATCGAAGATGAACGCAGAAAAGCATTAGACGTACCTAGTACCGTCAAACCGAAAGGAGTGAAGCAATTCAACAGAATATGTTTGTTTATTTATTTTAATCGTTATACGTTGATTTTACCCAGCATCCTCTAACGCATGTGACACTTCGTTCATTTATAAAATGAGCGACTTTTCATAAATTTAAGCGTAATCAGGCATACTTCACTGACAGTAGTGTCAATACAGACAGAAACAGATAGAAAGAGTATGTGTACAGAACTTGCAAAATATAGTGAAATGGACGTTCGAAGCAATAATTGGTAAACGATTGGCGTAAATAGCATCCTGACCAACTAGCGAACTATGACTGGGTCCAAAGGTTGTTACAAAAAAATGATTTGGTTGGGTGGTTTCAGGGAGTCTGCCAGATGAACCACACAAGGTAGAATACCGAAAGCTGCTAGGTACTTTGTTACGATGAAGCAATACCCTGTTACATGCGCTAGTGTGTAATTGAAAACAAGGCGATTAAGACCGCTTTATGTGTACAGAAAACAAACTTGGAGCAGCCATTACATTCAATAGTTTCGTTACGCTAAATCAAAACGGAAGCCTTAAACGCTGTCTGAAGAGTAGGGTTTTAAAGATCTACACTTCTGACACCCTACAATCTGAGCTAGACCTTTTTAAAGAAGTGTTCTTGCAGAATGACTACCCGATGCGTTTCATTCAGAAGACGATGCAGACGGTATGGTCAAAACCTAATTCATTGGTTATGAGTAAGATACTTATGTCTATCAGTCTTTCTATCAAGGAAGATCCCATGGCCGAAGTTATTTCGAGAAAGCTCAAAAAGTCAGCCGAAACAACCTACCTTGCCGCTCAATTGTGCGTGAGTTTCTGTTCAACACCTGCTGTCACATAAAAATTCAAAGGCAAACCTCCATGTTCTACGACCAACTGTTATGTGTACTCATTTGTTTGCTCATTTCGAGCATTATATATTGGTCGTACTACAAGATGACTGTCTGACAGAGTGCGTGGATATAATTCTGCACGGTTAAACAGTGGTGTGACAAAAACGGCTTCAAGCGCGGCTGTTGTTCATTTGACTGACTCTAATCATCCTGTCAGTAAGAAGGACGCTTTTCAGATTGTCTACCGAGTACCAAGGAATCGATCAAAATTGGTGAGATTCCGTTAACAAGGCCATTAGTATCCGATTAGGAAACCCTGACTTCTGCACTCAGAAGAAGTTCCTGCGGTCACTTAGCCTCCTCTAGCCCACAATCAATCAAGCTCACGATTTGGAATAATGATTGCATAACTGATAGCAAGCACGCTGTCCATAACCTCTATTGACCGTTTTTCTTACTCACCCCAGTTACTATCTTCATATTTATTGCTTGTAGTTAGTTATACTTAGCCTGATAATCAAACCCGAAAAACAAGTCTTGTTCGCTGCTTTGTCGTTCTCATGAGTTCACTGGGTATTTTTGAATGAACCGCTCTATTTCTTCCAGTATATCTTGGAGGAATGATCTGAGACTTTGAAATCATGTTCAGAGCAAGAAGCGAGAAATTAAGTTGGGTAAAGACTTTTTACTACCACAGTCTATCACAGAAATCACTGGAAAAATCAATCATCCGGTCAACCTAAAAATGTTCAGTTGCTCAAAATATTTTCCCACCTAATCTTCATATCGTAAGTTGCATGTTAGAATTCACTCGTGATCTACCTACTAGTACAAAAATGGATGATATTTTTCTAGGGCGACCAAATTACATCTAACTTCCTTCTCACTGGTGTCCCTCAAATATATACATACAATTAGATAATTCTGACTTTATGCCGGTCCAAGTAAAAAAGAAACGAGTTAAGTGTTCCAAACCAACGAAAAAAAATACATCCCGGTTTGAAATGAAGACTGAATGCTAAAGAAAACGAATAGTGGTTTTCGTCAATTTTATTTTCTACTGAAAATTAAATACTTCCCGAAATCTCAATTTCTTTATCCTTCATTGCAAACGACTTCATGCAAATGACTTCATATGAACTCAGATGAATTAAGGTATATTCATTCCGTCTGGTAAACGTAAATGCTTCATGTTAACTGCATGCGCAACACGTAACGGCTTCAGTGAAGCCTTCGGATCAACTGAGGAGTTACCTCATGGTAACTCATTCGGGAGGATGTGAACTACATGCACATAGCTATATATATCATCCACATAGGACTCGGTACAACCTATATGCCACCATCCCTATGTTTTTAATTAACTACACACAGCAAGCACTTAAACTTAGCCAAAGAATCCTATTTTCTATTTTACTATCGAAAGTTTTTATGCTGTCAACTGTTTTGACTGTTATGTACGCCATCGTCTTGTCCTTTTTTGGTCAATGAGTTTTCATAAACCACTGAGAGGGAACCAACCTAACTCAGGTCCTTATTTGTCTGTTATTTGCTATTAGTGCCAGCCTAGACTAGAGTATCAATAATCACCATATCTTCATAGGTTGTTTGCAAATCACTCGATGTGATAATCGCTCGGACAAAATTAAAATTGCTTAACAAGAAAGTAGTCAGTAATGCAACATATGAATTTCATATACATCAATTAGGTGTAATTCTTTAGTTTAAAAAAACTTGCAGTAACTGTCGAACGATACGAGACATTAGCCTCCTTTCTCTCGCTCGAAACAAACGGTATGTCTGAAAAAAATGCTATTAACTTAGCGCAGCACAGTAAAGATTTCCGAGGATTTTCCATTAGCAAGACTTATGGTTTTCGTCAACAGAACTTTTGCACATTTCCGACCATAACACTGAGTCAAATGGAGCAGCCTATTCATCTGTTGTAGATCGATTGCTGAATGATATATTTTGCGAGGCTATAAGAATAGAACTAGGGAAGTTACTTGCAGATCGAACTCAGAGAAAGTGAGGAAGTTGATGCTAGCTTTTAGGACGAGGAATCCATAACCAGTACTGCCAAAATTACCAAAAAAATGGTTTATTGGTGCATGTGAAGTTACCTGCACGTCTGTTCCTGCTGTAGTATATAAACCTGTTTTCAGTAGTATAGTGTGTACATACCGAAATTAGAAGAGGTCTCAAAGCCAGGAAGACGAGAGAGCATGGGCTACTGCTAGAACCAGGTGTATGTAGTGTGGACAGACGTATCACCAATGTGAATGGCAATGTATTACTGCCCAATGTGTGTGGATACACGTCGGTCATGCAAGTGATTGTAGGCGTCCGTGGTCTTGTTTTCACCCAACATATCCTGGATTTCAAACACCAGAGTATTTTGCAGACCAGACATCTCTTATCACAGCACTCCTATCATCGTGACCATGAAATGTGAATTTAAATAACGGATGATTCGTGATCATTATAAAATAATTTTGTATCGCATATTCGTGAGGTGTTTGCTGACAACTGTTAAGCCGGTGCTTCTTAACTTGGGCCCAATGATAACGGCGATTTTTATTCTGAAACCTTTTCAATCAGCAGGTTTGTCAAACCCAGTTGAACATTTGTTCCAAGGAACCAAAGTGAATTGACGTAAGTTGAATTAACTATTCGATCGGTTCCCCACGTACTGAGGTGCGCATTTCACATCGATTGTTTCATATGGTTACTAGTCCAACAGTGTTCTTATGGTGATCATGCAATTGTGTACGCGATCAGTATGGTAGAGCACTAAATTTTTTCTTAATCGATTCATGCATAAAAGTGTTGTAACATTGTCATCGAGGACCCTCTTTGATGGTCAGACCTTTGTTTCATTTGTTTTAGGATATACGACAGAGGACACGGGTCGGACACTGGTAGCTATGAAACTTTGGTTGACATTATCTCACCATAGAACGTAGGCAAATTACAGTCCGTGATGGACTGCATTCAGCCGCGTTCCCACTGCATGTCTAGCTTCGTTTTAGAAACACTGTATGCGAAAGAAGACGATACGAATTGGTAGAGACGTTGAAATTGTAATAAAATATTTTATACTCTAATCTAGATGCCAGTTATTTACACTCTACCTGTTTAAATTGTCAAGTTAGCCTTCCATGTCCTCAGCATTTGTATTAACGCTCCCATGAGACAAAAGACAAATCTAATCATTCTCTCACCACGTTTACTAAATGAGAAGATGCACAAGGAAAATCTCGAACACTGGCCACGCCCGCAGTTTTGTGAACAACCAAAAGATTGCACAAACGTGACGAATAATGCGTATAAACCGACATCCCTATAAGTAAATCTAAGTTTTTTACTTCCTTGTATCTTCTGAATAGATTTAGGATGATTGCGATTTCAAGATGTCCAGAAGACTAAAACAGGATTAGACTGGCCGATGATCGACAATAACAAAGTAATGTTTCGAACGATGTGTTTAGAAGTGATTGGGTAACGGACAAGCAGAAAATACTTTGAAGTTGTATTGTCAACTGAACAGTTTGCCTGGAAATTAGATATCATCACAAGTGGGACATGAGATATACGCTAAAAGCGATCGCCACAAAAACGCTCACTCTTGTCCACACAGCTGACGTTCTTTCAGAATCCACTCTAAGTCATGTATAATTAGTTTCTTTGTTGATGCAATCCATGTAAAGCATACAGACCACTCCGATTGCAGTCACAAACTTCATGTTTTCTACACATTGAGGATTGGCATTACACTCTGCTGTACCATAATATTCACTAGTACTGGTGGTTACCAGATAATAACTGTATCAGTGATTCCCCACGATCCGTGTAAGCTGATGAGCAGACTTTTCAATAATGGACTGAAAAAACGTGTTGAAACTAATTGTAGCCAATAAGTACCTGTAATTAGTCTTCGGAGACAACTAAAGTTCCCAGACCTTCCTATAGTTGAATTGTTGATTGTGCTTACAGTTTTACCCACAAACGCATTGATGACCAGTCCAATAAGGTATGACTTTTATGGTGCTTTGGAAAACCTAGCAGGTGTTTAGTTCACAGTGTTTTGTAGTTCGACTGTTCACTTAAAGTCTACCTTAATACTATCTGTAAAACGTTCTTATTCAACCAACTTGACCGATAATTATTGTCAAGTAGTTATATAGGTGACGGAGGTTTTATCGCAGATAACACCGTTTTTTGATGCGATTAGTTCCGAATTCATTGTCATTTGGTCCACGTTGCGTTATTTAGAGTTCGGTGGGTCAGCTTGATTGTGCGGTCCAATAAATGATATTTTCAACGTCTCTTTAGTAAGAGGTTACTTTACGAAACAACGTAAATTATATAGAAATGCTCTACAACACCGTCGAGGAACAAGGCACCACTCCCTAGTGTACATATCTTATTGATACTCAGTCTCTAATCAAAGACCTCTCGTATGGAAATAATGTGTAAGGGCAAACTGACATGTTCCCGTCTCAGTTATCTTACTGACATGACAGCTGAAAGTCTAAACATTATAACTAGATCTAGTAACGGGGCCAATACAGTGAAGTTAGTCAGGTTTTGGGCTAGTTATTACAAAAGCACATACTATCTCCAGAAGACAAGTTGATTGATTTGTGAGAGTGAATCAGAAATGTTATCCAGAGTTGCATGCTGCATGCGGGATAATACATATATGACATCATTGCTTGGAAACAGTATGGGCAAGACTAATTGAAGTGAATACCTACAGCCTGGTGTTGGAGAGACAATTGCGATAATGTGAGTGCACATTGAACGACTGCCCTTACCAACACAGATTCGAATGTTAGATCTACCAACCCACGAGCATCACACAAAATTATGTAGCTAACTGGCATACGAAATGTAAACTCAGGTTACTCACTGAGTCACAAAAAACGTGGCAGTGTGTCTCAACGGCTTTCAACCTTTCGTATCACTTAGAATCTTGAGTTCACAACCACAGTAATGTAGGTTGCATGCCAGGTTATACTCAAGTAGGCATAGTTAAGATATTTTACGATTGGCGTATCAAACAAAAACTGATATTTTCGAAAATTACAATCTTCTTATGTTTTTTATAACCCTAGGATCCAAAAGGCGTTAATGATTTGTAATTCTTGGGTTACATTCAAGTCATGTCTTTCCAGCGTTGAATGTTACGGTCAGGTATTAACTACAACGACTTAAGGTAATATGACATTTAAAACTATAGTTTCTGAAGAACTAGCTGGGCATTTTATATCAAGATATCAATTCCCTGAAACAAGCAGGTCTATACTTTTCCTTAGTAAGTGAACGTCATGCCACATTTAATTCAGGCTTACCAGAAGTCACTTTCATTTATTCCAGCGTTCGTTTGAAGTAGCGTGATATCCACGTTGATGTGCAATGAAGTGCGTATCTAATGGCATAAGTGAACTGCTAGCTTGGTCTAGTGAGCAACATTAGGCTTGCATGTTCCGTTCATGCACAAATCCAATGAACGATTTAATGACAATCGCAAACTGGATTTGTCTGTTGGCTGACATGAACTCAGATGGATAAAGGACGCAAAAAATGACCTCTCCAGAGATACGACTAAAGAATCCCACCAGGAACTTTTAATTTTGCAGTAAAATTAAGAATTTAAAACAGCTCTTTCCCATCAGAAGTTTGAACAGCACCGTTAGAACACGAGAACTGGTAGATACAAGCATTTTGTATTGACTCATCGGTACCAAATTTACATAAACGTGAAACGATTCTCTTTTATATTGAACGGTTTAGGACTGGGTTGGGTGGATAGGCGATTGATGTGTTAGGATGTGTGCCCTGAATTTAGTGACCTGTCCTAACATATCAATCGCCTATCCACCCAACCCACCCTTAGACCGTTCGATATAAAATAGAACCGTTTCACGTTATTGTAAATTTGGTACTGATGAGTCTATATGAAATGCTTGCATCTACCAGTTTTCGTGTTCTAACGGTGCTGTTCAAAATTAAGAATGTCAAGACGATGCAGCCAACTATCTCACTGACCGTTTGGAGACGATCTCATCAAAACAACATATTCAGGTCATCGGTGACGGCTGACGAAACCATTCATCAACAAAGCACCAGCGTGCAAGTCGAACCATCCAGGAGGAGGCGTGAAGTTGAGCGTGGGTGTCGCGCTAGCCTGATGAACCAGTCAGAGCGCAACGGTTATGAAACTAGCCTTACTTGGTCACTTAATCGCGGAATGTGCAAAACAAGCGGACAGTTTTTCTACGCGTAAATGGCCATATTTGGCAACTATTTCATGCTATATATTTACAGGCATTTCGTTAATTTGTAGAACTTGAAGTAGACAATACAGCATGTTTTCCCACACACGTGTCCTTCCTGACTCCGCACAAGTAGACTGGGTAAAGCCGCACGGCAGGGATCTAGGTATAGTGATCACGTCGTAATAGAACGTTTTGGCAGAGGAAAGGAGCTTTACATCACTTTAAACTCTTCATATGTCACCAAGGTGCCTCTTTGCGGAGTGCTCCCGTTAATGAATCTGTTTCTCATCATCAGATTGTCGGACTAGTCCAACAAAACAACATCCAGCCTCGTTCGTCACAACTTTGGAAATTGTTTAGGGATAAAGATTATCAACGTTGCGTTAGGGACTAATTGAAAGCAAGCTTCTGGTCGAGCAAAGTAACATGTACTAGTAGACTCCAAGTAGTTAGCGCCGCATGCTGAGTAATATTCATTGAAAGTTTTATGTAAGTTGAACCATAAACAATCAGGAAGCACCTTCAGCTTGAAGTGGAACTAGAAGTTTTTGCAATATCAACATGCCCGATTATGAGGTTATGACACTACCTGCCAATGAGGACACCGAATTAATGACTGTCGAGCCTACTTCTGTATAAATAATATTGCATCCTGCGACACTTGAGTCTACATTTCCTAAACACGTCAGTGCTCCCAAGTTCGTCCATTTGCTTTTCAAACAGAGGTCCTTATTTGCAATAGGAACAGAACTTGCCAAGTACCAAAGTCCACCGCAGCACGTTGCCAGCATGACAGAGTTAAATAGCTGGAAATACTTTTCACAGTGGTGATGCAGCCCCGGGAAGGCTAATGTACCTAAGGTAGTGTTCAGTTCAGGAAGCGAGTGTATAACTGAATAAGCGATTCCTCAAGGCACGCTCCAGAGAAAGAGGGAATATTCCTTCGAATTAAACTAGGAGATTATCAAATGCAATGTCTTCATCAATAACAATTGCACAAACCTTCCAAAAGATTTTAACTAACCTTTCCTGTGAACAGTAAACCATACCCCATAATGATGTCTTGCATAGTGTCAACGCATGAATTGGTTCGGTCCCCAAGAGAACTCTCAGTAAGCCAAGTCAATAGTTGCAGGGAAAAAACGAACTACAGTGCATAATTCCTTTTTGTGAAGAGAACGATGTTCCTTCCATGCAACTGTAAACTTATGATATGAACTCTAACGTCCACGAAGAATAAACCGATAATGGTGCACATAATCGAAGGAAAACTTTGGCAATCAGGTAATGTCTGGTAAGAACATATGACGAAATATTAACAGAACTGTTTCAAAAGCGCCGGGTATTGAGATTTACGGAAAGTTACTAGAGTAAATGTATTATTAGTTGTTTCAACCATTCCATAGACTTCAGCAGCTGTTTGCGATAGGCGTCACAGTAAACAAACTGGTGCACAAGGTGGACGATCGGATAGTTTGACGATTTGTTTTCGTTACGAGATAACTGGTTCTCTAGTGGTGTGGATTAAAAACAATTACGCAGCCGCATACGTTCGAGCTACAACACACATTGTGCATAACGTTACTAGGAAAGTAAGTCGCATGACAGCTTCATATATTATGGCTAAATTAATACATATAGAAAATCAACCGGTATGGACAGACTTCAAATAAAGTACTCTATAAACAGATAAAAAAAGTGCATTTCTACTCCCACACTTATACCCAAACAGTTCAGTGTGCCTTAAAGTTGCTCATTGGTTAGTAGATATTTTGTCTACCATCCGCAAAGTATTACTTTCGTTCTGCTTGAGAAACTTCTTTGAATTAGGTCAAATCGTAAAACGCGCTTCAGTTACTGTACTCCACGGATGTCGATTACCTTAGTACGAGTGTGTTAGTTGAAATTTTATGATTTCATCTCTTGTCAACCTGAACGCTTCAAATACCTTAGGTTGTTTCGCACATAAAACTTTCCGTTTCATTTCGAAGGATCTGCGTACAAACGAGTATTCCTTATTATCAATGGTAATCCGTTGTGCTCAACACTAGCGGACATCCTTGTTGGAATGAATGAACGGCAGGTGCCAGATAACAGTTAACTGGTTCTTGTACAAATGATACGTCCATAGTGTTGTGTTTTTTCACTGATTGCATTGTTCTATAACTACGGCAAAAAATCTCATGAAGTTGCATCGAACAATTTATCAATCGTCAATGCACTCAATACTAGATATGCCCACAGAACCTCGCAGCCATCATACCATCACAAAGCGACTGAGAACAGTGAATATTGTCATTATTTTAGTTTTACTTCATTTACGTGCACATTTTGTTTGATCAAAACACAGCTGCACAGATCCATGATCATTTGCACCTCTGACACACTATACGTAAAACAGGTGATTCCGAGAAAACTTCACTCACAGACGGACACTCCGAGATGAACAAGGGCAATGAGCCGATTCATACGGCTCAAGAGGATACAGTTTGCCTTTAAAACTATATGAAGAAAAATATCGTGCACAATCTAACGTCTGCTCTAGGTCTATGCGGCTGCACAGCCGGGCCAAGTTCAAGCCATCACAGGATCACTTATGTTGAAGGCACAACAGATTGACGATTACCACAGCGCACGACCCAGAACATCTCGATAGAATTGGAGTGAATGATGACGCACCAACCTCATTTTGGTAAGTTAGTAACTCAAAAGCCCATGTCAGTGTTTGCAAAGCACCTCAGCACAACAGGTCACCGAGTTGATACAGTTAGGTCAATCAGGATGCTGTTGCACATTCAAACCTCAAAACTATGCAAAGCAGTGTTTATCTGAACAAGTCAGCCGGCGATCTGTACAAAGAAACAGCAGAAATAAAATGGAAAGACAATAAGACAATTTTCGAGTGAATAGAATTGTTCCCGATAAATTCTAACCTTAGGCTGGTACAATTATACATCGGATTAAGTAACAGAAGATATTGATCAAGCACAGTGCGAGGGCAAGGCGACTGTGTAAAACACAAACACGACTTCGTTGTGGTTATGTTCACAAGCGAGGGAGGTTTTAGAGACTGAGTCTTAATTGGGGTCAGTCGGGAGGACGGAATCAAATTGTCGCGTGGGTTGGGTGTACGTGTTTAACCACGGTAATCCCGAGGTGTGAACGAACGGTTCTTGAGCACACACATCCGGGTGACGTAATCGGATTGTGACTGTCTCGGCTATAACTGGATCCGTCAATTGATCTTCCGTGACACGGTGGAAGGGTCACGATAGACAATGTGGAACGCCCTCTTCCTGTCTATGTGTCGGACACAGTCATCCAGGTTGGCCAGAATAGATGAGTTGATGTTCTCTGTTGTTCCGGAGCGAAGCCTCGCCCGGCAGTGTTCGTGAATTCTTCCTGATAAACGCGTAGTGATGTGACCAATGTTGAACCACAGAAAGTCAAATGAATAAACTAAGAATGGAACAGCGCTGTTAGGCATATTATCTTTTAGATTAAGTGGCACCGTCCGTTTTGAGCGGAACGCTACGACAGAATTTGCAGTATAGAAACTGTTGCCGATCCCATCAGTTAGTTGGCGATTTACCAGCTCGACTGCTGCGTCTCCTTTGAACGAGTTACAATTTTTTTTCCTATCAATAATACTTATTGGGTCTTGCAGTGTTTCCGGTAAATCTCCCAGGATAGGCATTGTTAGAAAGGATATCCTGCAACATTGTCAATTTAAATTCTACCGTGTCTTCTGTACAATTTATTTTAGTTCCAGCAATCAAGCAACGTACAAGGCGTTGTTTGAAATTAATCTGCATTTAGCTGTGGAAGTGTAGATATTGTCCACTCCAGGTTTTCTTCCTACATACACTTCGCTGTACCGACCCGTTTGATCTGCAGGCTAGTGTTACGTCCAAAAATGGTATTTTACCATCAGTTTAACTTTGCAAATTGAACACGATGTTCTTATGCATCTTGTTAAAAACGGTCGAGCTTCAGCACATCTTCTGTTTTGTCCACTATGCAGAAAAAATCATCTACATATCATCAGTAATTACAGGTTGTTCTAATAATTCCGTCCAACTTGTCATTCTCGAACATACTCATAAAGATTTCGGTCAGCACCGCACCTAACGGTGAGTCCATAGCTACGCCAATAATCTGGTGATAAAGCTCATCGCAAAATTGAAACTGAACGTTGCTAGTACAGAACACTGATAATTCCCCCAGTTTAGCAACAGGTAGACCGACGTTAAATCAGAAACTTTCGATATAATCACAAGGGGAAATTGATCTAACACCTAAATCCAACCAGGCGACGATTTGATATCGTCCCCACAAATCACTCACATTAACAGACTTCCTAAAACCTACCTTGCTTGTGAGCATAACCACGACGAGGTTGTGTTTTATCCAGTCGCTTTGACCATTTACTTTTACTTACGTTAGCTCCACACCCGACCGATGGCCGCAAGATAGACAACCTACCTAACAAATCAGATACAACGACAACACCGCTCTAAGCCACCAAGCGGTCATGTGTAGCTGTCCACAGCGATCTCCACCTGGTAATCTTCACCGCCGCGCAGTTCCCTTCCATGGTTTATAGTCAGATGTCTAACATGGTTCCTCATTCACTCTGAAGACCGCAGAAAGGGACACAGACAGACCTCCACGAACTACAATAGACAGTGAGATAAGTTCGTCTGATGTGAACAGTTCATTTCAAAATTTGTCTGTTTGTTGCAATCAGTTGACCAGCCACCCGAATTCTTGTTTTTGAGAGTCCGCATACGTACTGAGTTTTCTTTTCATACCTCAAGAACCTGTATAGGGTGTCAAATAGGATTCCTAAAATGATGAGCTACTCATCAGTGGAATGTAAGTCTACCGTGTGAGTTAGATCCTTCAGATTTGGCATACACAAACGCACTACTGGGTTACAAAACCTACTGAGATACGTCGTATCACTCAGAGGCGAAGCAAGTGAACTCTCAGGCCAGAGACCCGCTAGAGATATCGAAGAGCTAAATAGTAACTTCTACGGACAATTCTTTCTCATCGCCCACAAGGTTCTCTTCTTCGGCTGACGCGTCCGACTCATCGAGAGCTCAGGCACTCATGAAGAAATTACTTCGCTGAAATCTGGCAAACCAAATAGACCTGATGGTTTACCACCGCTCTTAGGTAATGTCAGAGTTCATATGCAGTCCACTACAAACTGTTGTGTTCAGAACAACGCAGAACTGCAGTGGAAAAAGGCATTACACTAAGTTGGGGAAACACCTAGATTCAATGAGAAGTTATGTACGTCAGCCGTATTGACAATATCCAAGAAACTAATAACCGCTCACACAGACATGATAACAAGGACTCAACTGGCCTATCGTTTTCACACTGCCACCTCGCATTTCAAATTTATTTCACTGTGATCGTGGTGGAAATGTAATGGCCAGTCGCGCCTCAGACTACGGCGACGTACTTGGCAGCAACGACCGGCAGATCGTTCCGAATTCTCAATAAGTCTGGGACTAATTCCTCGACGATCGCTCTTCTGCTAGATTGTTGTTCGAATCCTAGTTAACTTATGCAATTTTATCGGCGAAGACCCATCAACACATATCACCGTCCACCTTTTGGTTTTCTCACTACATACAGCATCCGCGTATCAAGTGTTCTACAAAGCAGTTTACCCGCACGGTAAATTTGACCAGATCGTCACTGTTCGTCTCGTAACAAATCGCTAAGTTAATGTTGTCTACAAATACGAACTTCCGAATGATTGTTCGTCTGCCCAAACAAAAAACGAAACTTGACATCAAGTTTTTCTGCGAAATATCTCCAACCCACTTCGGATAACAGTCTGATGTAGGCACAACATATTAATAACTCTTTCACTAGTAAGAACGCCATGCTCTATGTCCGATGCGCAGTCTCCTTCAAGTCTACATAGCTTCAACCGTCAGTCTACCGGTGCACATGCGCTCAGCTGCCGCGATTTTCCCACGACTGCTGAAAAAATTCGCGCATCTTGTCGGATCAATAAAACATTCATTAGGTTCAGTAAATCGCATTATAAACAATCTGTAGACTTCGATTTTCTTCACAACTTGTCGACGTTTTGCAGTTAATATTCTGCTTTACTTCGAACCCCTCGAATTAAGTCTTCCAGTGGATCCAGGTGCAACCGTTTAACTGCACGCACTCAGTCTCACTCTAACCTCGCTATTCCATATCCAGCTCGAAATCTACAAGAACCAAATTCTGTATTAATTTAATAACCACGAAAACGAAATAGTTCATGTCAAAGTAAACTGATTGTAATTATCCACTAAACCGTCCGTAAATCACAACGCGATTACCATTGTGTAACACAAACCCTATTTACTTACTTGGATTTCATTCACTGATGACACGCTGAAAAGCCACCAATCGGAGGGTATAAGGCGTGTTGTTGAGTTAACCTGGCAACAAGTCCGGTTGCGCCCACTTGCTCTTGTAACATCTACAAACACTGTGAAAGTCATTTCAACCAGACAATAATATACCGACAGATTTAAACAGATAGTCGAAATGACGAGACTCGAATTTAAACACCCCAGGTTAAACCTAACAGAATAAAAGCGTGCACAGCTACAGGTTGGAGGGTGCATATCAATCCTCGTCACTAATGTATGGACAGGAGGTGAAGTTTTCATCAAGAGTACGAGGTTTTGCACGATAGCACTGTTTACCACATAGTGTTAGTCCACAAATGGTTTTCGCATTGAATCAAGACGTACTAAAAAACAGGAAATACATCGGAGAACTTTTGCAATTAACCTATGTGGCTTGACGAAATTGGAGAGCGAACAGCGCAAAATATGGCTCTTAAATCGACGGTAGAATCACCGTGAATATTTTGATCGCGGAGGGATAGATCATGTTTCCTTCTTATCACAAATATAGTGTGAATAGAAAGAAGCAACACTTAACGCTAAGTTTTTTCATACTCCTCATTCTGCTCACACCACAGTAAACGGCTTCCATATAATGTGGTGGAAAGGTGGACATTGGTATATACATAAAGTAATTGAATAACCCATGAGGGTAACCAATCAAAATGGCAGTGATAAGGCTTGGCATTCCAACAAATGACAAATTGACACCACTCTCAAGCAAATATGCAACTAAACAAGACGGCTTTTGAAAAACAACGTGATGGAAAGGGGCTAGCGTAACAGTCATATGTGGGTCCCGAAACAAAGTCAGATAGAAACAATCCAACAATTTCCCAGTCAGGGAGCAGGGTCGGTGGAATCGGGCGAGGAAAAGGAACTTTGAAAGTTTTGACGCAATTGATCCACTAGCTGCGGATTTGTTGCACGGAGTTGTTGAGCTAACTGTTGGCCTCTGCAAAGGGAAGACAAAAATAATAGTAACACAATTCCGAAATAGCGCTAGCAACGAGAAAAATATGTGCA
>JTDE01020888.1:4884-22126 GCA_014338405.1 Paragonimus skrjabini miyazakii | reverse complement strand
AGGCCACTGAGCTCGACTAGCCGACATCTCACCTAACGCGTCTCCAGCCACCGACTCTGGGATTCGCGAGGTCCCCAGCCAAGGAGACGAACCCTTCCTATAGAGGCCCAGCCCTTCGTGAACGATTTCATTTATCTAGGCCAGGTCATCATCTGCCCACCTCGCACCTTGCGCCAGTCGGCCGAAACGTCGATAAAGAGTGCTGGCATCCTTAATACATGCCTTAACTAAACACGTCTTTGCAAATGTAAGGATTGAACAGAAGAATTTGTTTGATAATCATCACCAAATACTCACTTCCTAACTTCCTCGTTGCTTACTCGTTAGTGCCACACGATGAGAGCGATCAAACGCAAACATCGGTGGTCGAATACCTGAAGACGGTTCACATCCTCTACTCTGAGCGGCCAAGTCTCGTTGCCGTAAAGTAATACAGCCCTCTCTATTGCCTTATATACGCAAACCTTACGCTTTAGACAGATACCTCTGTCGCTAGAGTTGCTCCAAATTAGCAAACACTGCCAGAGACTTAGAGATACGCACCTCTATTTCATTCCCTACACCGTCGCCGCTGCTAATGTAGCTTCCAAAATACACAAACCCGTCAACAACCTTCACGATTTTATTATCCAACAGTAAACCCACGTAATCACAGCGATCTTGCAGAAGCACTTTGCACATGGAGGCTGCAAAGCGCATTCCAAAACATATATTAGAATGCAAGAAAAGCGTCTAGCAGTGTTGGTGCCGCTTGAAAGTTGTCAAACAGCAACATCTCGTCGTCAGCATAATAAAGATCAGTCAGTCTTCTACCAAGCAGGTCCACGCAGGAGGGCCACGCCAGCATCTTGTGTATCTCAGACCGTCCTTCTTTAATTCGTCTGTGACAAAAGGACACAAAAATGGTGACACTGGACAGCGTTGACTCCTGGTGCTGAAAATGCCAGACAGTTCACCGAAAACCCGAACCTGAAATGAAGTAGTAGAATGAGGCACCGACAGTACGTTCTCGAATTTGGTCGGTATACCTCTGCGTTTAAACGGCTCTAAAAATGCAGATCGATCCACCGAATCGAACGCACCTTTATCGTCGAGAAATACGGCAATTGTTGGTCAGCGGTACACCTGACGCTGCTCCAGAATATGACGAGGATTGAAAGTTTGACCAATACATCCTAGCCCGGAGCGAAGTTCTGTCCGTCCTTCCCTAATGTTTGACTCCCGAGCTGCAGTGAGTCGACGAAGTAAAACGGAGGCCAGAACCCTAGCAATTACTCGGGCCAAGCTAATTGTCCTACGGTTTTCACAAGACCCCAAACTCCTTTCTTGAATAATGAGAAATATTATCGAGTGGCCCCAGCATGGAGAGATGGCCTCCGTTGTCCACACAAGCTGAAACAATTGAATCAAGGCCTCTAATAACACCTCTCCGCCATTTTGAAAAGTGCAGGTATGGGATCATATGGGTCTATTACGTCTGAGAGCCGAAATAAAATTGCGGACCTCAATCTCAGTGGATAGAGCTAAATCTGCTGATCACGGTGTTACAATAGAAGTTTGTAGCGGCAATACAGTAGAAGTATGAGGCCAGCTAAATTGATTCTCAGTGTTCTGCCCATCGCCCTAACTTTCAGGACTTATTATAAATTAGTGTGCCATCTGCCTTGCTGATAGCTTTACTGGCAAACGGTCACCTGGGACCAGTAGCACGGATAAACTTAAAGAGAGTGCCAGCATTATTGGAAGCAAAGGCGGTTCCCATTTCCTCAACTTTCTCCACTAACCAAGCCTCACGATCAGCCTTTAGACTACGTTTCAATTTCCCACGGATATCTCCCTTAAACTTTCTATGGGAACTACTAGAAGGAATGTTCCGTCTGGGTTCTAACAACCCCAGGGATATCTCCGAGATTCAATGTTTGTTCAATCTGCGAACCCACGTGCCGCATGCCACAATACTTGCTTCATGAATGGTGTCATAGCTTATAACACATCAAACTGCGAGTTCAGAGTAGAGCCCAGAGTAGAATGGGAACACGTGATGGTAATAGCGCGTAGCTTTATCGAACACGAGAATATCATATTAATGATGAGACAAGGCAAACAGTCATCCAATCGACTGTGTGGATAACACGATTGGATCGTTCGAAGTTACAGAAAGAGAGAGAGAGAGTCCGACACATGCGTGCATGGATAGACAGGTGATGTGCGGGCAACGAGAGGCGTGGATGCCACAAATGGCCTGTACTGTTTGAGTCCAGCAGCTATTTGGGTCTTCAGGGTGATAACTATTAAGGAAGCTTTCTAAGCTGGTCTGGTGTTTATGCTTTACAGCCGGTACGGCCACTTTCTCAACAGCCAGTCGTCGGTGCCGGTGGGATTGTTGCCTAGTAAAAGTGAGAACGAAACGACAACCTACCAATGCATGATCTGAATCCAAATATGTGCTCCAATAAGAACGGAAGTCCTGAATGGAACCTCGCCACCTATAACTAACAGCTATGTGGTCTATCTGAGACCAGGCCTGATTCGGAGGAGGGCGCCAAGTATAACAATGACGCGCATGATGCCTAAAACTAGTGCTGGTTAAATATAGCTTATGCCCAGCACACAGGTGCGAGCGATGTGATGTTATCCCAAACCTGCCAACCAAACGAGACTCGGCCTCACCAAAGTGGCCGATCTGGGTGTTCATATCTCTGACCAGAATGACTATATCAGAACCAGATCGAATGAGAGTGGCCAGTTTCCAGTACCGAAGTCATTACCATCAGCTGGAGCAAAACTAGACACAATAAAAAAATTCCGCAAGTTTTGCGTCTAGAGTTGGCTTTAACAGAACCTGCCAAGCGGACGGCACAAAGTCTACTGTTAACATCTACCAATGCGGCTGCCGCCGTCGTGCTGAGGATTACACCTACTCCAGCTTAACTGGCAGCCGTGGAGTCACCCGAAGTGTATAATCAATATTGGATAGACAATGCGGGTGCTGTTAGTTCCATACGCTGACTACTGTCCTGGATCCTAGTCTTTGAAACGCAAGAGATACCGACATTCCAGGAGCATAACATTCGTCCGAAAGCGGCCTGTTGACCTATCCGTTTTAGTGTGCGAAAGTTGAAAGCACTTATATTAACTCGCATTCTCCGTCTAAACAAGGAACGAGGAAGGCTTGAGGCTCGATGTGTGTTACTATGAGTAACTATATCGGCTGTGGAACCTGCAGAATAATCACCAGAAAAAACGGTCGGGAGGAACCTGAGAGATAAATTTGATAGGACAATGGGAGAGGGGTCAGCAGAAGTATATTTTCGCTTATCCACCCTGCTGTATGCAGCAGATAGAGCGACCCGATTTGTATTGCGAGACGACCGATGCAGTATGCGATTAACAGTGCTGTGTGTATTGATGGTTGTGTGTGGGCTGAGAAATTGTCAGGACGCCCAGACCCAGAAAGGATACCGACTAGGGTTCTCAACCAAAGCCTTTGGCTCAAAAACCCATAACGTAATGCAGCGGGTGGGTGGTACTTTTTCCGGAAAAAAGGGACAACTTTCTTCCAACTCCCAACCTGGAGGACCAGGGGATTGTGGTTGATCAGACCTCTACCTATTGACCTGCCTGGTATAAGTTTAAACCAATAGGTCATCAAGATGCGCAAGCCGTCACACCGCGTCAAGGTCCAGTTTCGCTGTGACAACAGGGCAAGAAAACAAAATGCAACCGGTCTGAAACAATTCGTGACAGAACCTAGGTAGAAAACATCAAACTGTAGGTTGAACAATTGCAAGGGGAATTATTATCAGGTTTTCGATGTTGTCAAATTTTTTGTCCAATCTGGAATAAACCACAAGTTACTCAACATTTACGGAAAGGCGGCCTACCTGACAATTTGTTACATATGCAAGGTACTTCTGTACATGATCTACCGAAGAAAGCACGATAAATCATTTTGCGACGGAGATGTATTATGATGCTCGTAAAGGTGCAGTTATCGCTGATTCGGAAAATGAATATACTCCTTCATAAACTTCCCTTCAGTGTTCTTTACTTAAGTGTGGCTCAAATTATGTCAGTTCTTGCTCCACCTACAGTCATCGGTCCTCACAACAAACCTCGCGAGTAAGCTGGCCATATTCAGCATTGTATTTTGTGCAAAGGTGGACTGTCATTTATTCTAAACACGGATCGCATTGAACATTTAACTGTCCGAAATTTGACCCTACTAGCCACAGGCTTATGAACTGGGACAGAAGTTGTTGTTCGCAATATCAGACACTGTTGACTTTATGACCCTTCCAAATTTCGCTGCACTGGCCTGAATGACCATTTCATCTGTATACACTTCCAACTCCCATGGAGTGAGTGGTAGTCATTTTTTCTAAACATCATGGTGGTCATCAATGTAATTGTGGTGTCATACAGCCATCAAAAGTGAATGCCCTGAAGAAATCTGACAAAATCTAGATGGAAAAGGCGTTTAAAGTTGTCACCTCTTAATAACCTAAGTTCAACTCTGGAAGTTTATTTAACTGACATCGAAAATGTACCGTAAATAAGCAATCTGACCACAAACATTAAAAATTACAAATTTCCGAACCAAAACGGTGAGAGCGTTGAGACTAAAATCAAAGCCTTATTGTACGTTTTACTAGCCATTACACCCAACGTTAGGCAACATCCAAACGCAACATCCCTCACCACTTGGTAAACTCCTGCCAACTAGAAAAAATAACCTGGGCAGAAAGGTCTGAGTAAACGCGGCATTACCAAAAAAATTGACCACCCTAGAGTCAGTGCAACCGAAAAATGCTAGTTACGTTTCAAATTTTGTCCGTAAGCTAACCGACTGGGTAAATAAGAAACTAACTGCAGCGCAGAACTTACTTCCGCACAAACAGTAGACCCAAGAACTATTGAACACAAGCATGCAAGTTTCTACGCTGAGCTTTGAGCGCTACCAAACAGACGAAGTAGGAGCCACATTTAGGAATAATACACTCATAAGGCGATTTTAAACGTGTACTGCAGAAAATAGGCGTCAGCTATCGGCTAGGTTCAGGCTCGACCAAAAGATAGCCTGAGGTGATTTAAATGTAGTGCATTAACAGGCTCAACAACACAACAGAAGCATCATAAACGCATTACTTAACAATGTTTCGCTTGTATACCGTTCCAGATAACAAGCGACGGTAGCAACACAGCGCAGCAAATTGATAAGTGGCGATTATGTCCCCTACAGAAAGAGCCGAATATCATTGACGATACTTCCTGGTAATCAATCGGGAGAAAGTCCCCTATGTCAACCGAGTAACAGACGAATCTGGTATACGTACCGTACACACGTGGCTTCGCCGACATTCGCCTCATACATAATTGATTCACTCAATCGGGCTATTAATCCAGTTCTATGGCCCATGAAACATGCGCACAAGAACGAGCTAACCGATCGTGAATTACTGCGCAGAGGCTTTATGCTTTCGATTCTACTGTCTTTTTATTCCTACGTAACGTCCTTCCGTCTTGTTCGAATCAGGGAACATGATATCGGAGATAGTTCTGTTTTCTACTAACCATGCATTCCGCCGCCGACATGGCCTCTAGACGTTCTGTTTGGGGTTGTCCAGTAAGACATGACTTGCAGACCCCTCTTAATTGGCTTTCAATAACGCCCGTTTGAATGTGCCGGTAAACTTGTCCTTTCGACTGAAGATGGTAAGTTAGAGAACGCATATGTCGGATGCCTCGCCATAGATGGTGGTTTCTGAAGATAGAAGAGGTGAACTGAGAACCACTGTCCGTGATTAACGTCTCTCTGACAGTTCGAAAAGGCTAAAGCGTTCCGATAGCTTCTGTATGATGCCGTCCGTATTCGGTTGTGGACTTCCGGTCACTTACTGAAGGCGCCCACGATAACCAGATACCTTTTCCCACTAAGTGGTCCCGCAAAATCCACGTGGAAACTTTGCTGGGGTCTTTGAACCGCTGGCCAAGTCGACAATTCAAAATTCATAAAGTTTTTCGCAGCCAGACAGCACACTGTAAATTTTAGCAGTGTTATTGCTCAATCTGTTCGTTCATTCGTAGCCAGAAAGCAAAACTGTGCGTCTAGGTTGATCCCTGGATGCCCACTGTGGAATTTCCTGAGCACTTGCCGTTGGAGAGCTTCTGGGACTGCTATGCTGTCGGCAAACATGAAGCATCAGTCCACGAACACAAGAGCTTCTCGAGGATGGAAGTATTCCCACAAGTAGCTATTGGCGTGTGCGCAAGGTAGAAGTGTGTTGATGAACGTCACAATTTGCCTCAGGATTAAGCCTACCTTGATCGCCTCCTTGATCACCTCTGCTGTAAATATAAGTGCCCAGAAAGCCTCGCTGAGGATATAGTGCACAGCAGACTCGCTGTTGACCATTGCGATTATCGTCGATCGGTGCTTGTGATCCGACGAGTTTGGGCAAAGCGTCAGCTTGACCAAAGCTGACTGTAGAACAGTGTTGTACCGCGAAGTCTTAAGGAAGAAGCATTGTTGCCCGCTGTTGCAAGTGATTGGCCGTGTAACTCAGGATTCCCTTCTTTGAACCGAAAACCGCGAGCAACGATTCGCGATCTACTGACATTTTGTGGAAGTTTCTTACCGCGAAGATTATTGCGATGGTTTCCCTCTCGACCTGGCTGTAGCTTCGTTCAAGGAGAGGGGGCGACCTTGCTGCATATGCGATTGTCTTTTCTTTTCCATCTGGAAACGTATGTGATATCACAGCACCTATTCCATAGTTGGATGCGTCTACAGTTACAAGTGGTAGCGTTAGATCGTAGTGCGTAAACAGGAAGTCTGAAGTCAGCAAGGCATTGATGCGATCAAAGGATTGTTGATATTCTCTCAACCACATACATAGTCAGCAAATGGCTCACTGCCGTTCGGATTCGATGGAGTTCTGGGAGCAAGGAACTGTAACGGCTGACTGACCCGAGAAAAGACCGCAGAGTTGGCACGTCCGTTGAAGGCGTTGTATAGCTTCTACTTTGGCCAGGTCAGGTCGTCGGCCATCCTTGATCACAATGACCCTAAGGTATTCGAAGTTGGATATCCAGCTTCTGCTCCAGATCCTCTGCATTGTGACCCATGACTATAATGTCGGCTAGGTAATCAGCCACACTCGGAATATCCGTCACCATCGTATCCATCACTTGTTGGAAGATGGTTGGCGCTGTCCTAACAACAAACGACAGGCGACTGAATCGGTAAAGTCCTTTGCGGTTGTTAGTTGTCAACAATTCCTTGGACTCTTCAACGACTGACTTCCTCGGACAGGTCAAGTTTCGGAAAACACTTCCCGACACTCAGCTTTGTGAATAAATTCTCTAACATCGTCAAGGGGTACTAATGCGTCTGGATATCGTCATTTAGACCTGTAGAGTAGACTGCGGACAGTCGTATTGTTCCAATTGCTCCCTCGATCACGACCACAGGGGACACCCATGCTTAACAGTTTACCGATTCAATCACTCCAGCTTTCTGAAGACGTTCCAGTTCTTGCTCGACAGTTAACGCAGCGTAGGGTACCGGATGTTTGGGTCGAAATACGGCCTTCGTTCCAGAAGGAATGGATAAGACTGCGTTCATTTTGGTGCAGCAGCTGAGTCCTATGAAAACATCCCAGTGTACCCGCTGGACAGCGCTTGTGAGTTGAAGTGGACATCTGGAAACACTGTGGGCCTTTTCTGACCTTGGGTTCGGTTATACATTTTGATTAATGGCTTGTCAAACAGATGTAGTCAGTCGATACAATCAACACGAAGGAGGTCAAGGCCAGGATTGCGAGTCATGTGGCAGGTAACTCGGAGTGGATAACTGTTAGAGACAACAGTGTACTGGACTTTACCAATGTTAGGCAGTCGACCACCAGTAAAGTTTCCGGTAAACTACGTTATCAGGAGCATTGTAGGCTTCACAATTAGGTTCCATGTGCGGTCGGAGATTAACGTAACGTCGAATACCGTGTCAAGCCGTAGTCTGACTGACGCCTTTGTTAAAGACGGATACGTACTTCCTGTTTTAAGGAAAAGGCATCCAATAAAGCACAATCTGTATTGTCCAACTCGCTGGTTGTCATGCTACGCGCTGGCTCGCGTTTATGAACCGGAATTCTGGTCTACAACACGCCTCCGGTTTCTGTTTACACGTCGCGCGCACTTATGCCCCGTTTGTGTGACAGACGTCTTCTATCGAGAAGTTTTCCGCCTGCCATACCTTGTCCGTTGGTCGGATCTCGTTGGGCGATGGCTCGTCCTGTCGTTCGTGTTATCCGCACTCTAGCCACCGTGAGCATTTTGGCGTGCCTCCTTGTGACCTCGCTGGAAGCAATGAGCGCATTATTGCTGTTTGGATAGACATTCGTGGACATAATACCATTCACCGTATTGTCAACATGGTGCGGGTGGTTTCAATCGGTTGTCGTGATCTGACTTCGGTGCAGGCCTGGCTGTGGCATTTGAAGACACCGTGTGGACGTTTGAGTAATTATTCTGTTGGATCACAGCGGTATCACGCTGTTGTGACTGCAAAAGACGCTTGGCCTGTAAATTCGTTTGTTACCCGAACTCCCGTAAATGTCGCGTTTAACATGGGACCACAGACGCGTACACTCATTTGCACGGCTGACGTGCATTCACATACATTGGGTGGCAGTACGTTGTCAATCGCCCTAGTGACATTTCTCCCATAGCGTGTACACACTATTCCGATAGTCTCTTCTAGTCTGTCGTCTTCCTGGCGTTGGGGTTTGCTCTTTTGTTCCTGATTGTCGCTTGTGAGTAGTATACCACTTCCGAGGAGTGAACTACTCAACGAAACTGTCTGTTATACAACAACGCTTCAGGTGGTTCAGCAGGCGCCGTTATTCTGCAGCGACGTCTTGCAGGGTGATGTCGGGACATTGTTCTACCCTCGCTAAAATCTGTGTTCTGATATCCACTTCCTGTGGTGACTGGAGTTCACAAGCAAAATCCAGACATCTGAATTGATCTTCGATCATTGTTCGAAGCTTAAACCGCCCGTATTCCCTATTGGCTATTCTGGCACAGGGTATCCAAGCATCATATACCAACTTATGATCGCTAAAAATTTAGGACAAGGTCTGGATGGTTTCGTCAAAGCTGAGAACTCTTGGACTCTCCCGTACGCTAAAGTTAGTGTAGTGTTCATGTTCTGAGATACCCAGTCTGCGGAATAGGAGCCTCACTTTCCGGGCACGGTCAGCGTCTGACAGTTCCACGCTGAAAACATCCACATAATTTTGAACCAAAGGTCGACGTAGAATCAGCTAAAGGATCAAAATGAAACTCAATGATTCGGCAGAGGGTTCGAAGGATTCATTTGATCCCAATGTCGGTTGCTGCAAACTCAGGTTCTGTCAGTGTTTCAACCAATTTTTGCTGTGCATGATCGAATTGTTTCTGCTGCTGTTAAAGGGGTTCGCACCTGCTAAACGTACGTGACATCGTGAGTTCTTTCGTAACCCATTGAAGTAAACCCCCGAAAGGATACACTGGATCTACCATGGAATAGAAGTACGTTGAATGGAATTCGAATCTTTCAACTCGAGATAAAGAAAACGGAAAAACCTGGTCCCGAGAATAACGCAACTGTCCCCAATAACTGCTCCCAAACCAAATCAAAAGATGATTGTGAAAAGCCACTTTTTTCCGATCGAAAACGTGTATGGAAGATACAAAAATACAAGACATCTATATGGTTCATGGTGACCTACAAACATTCTCGAGTGAGAAGACGAAAGAACAGTTACTGGAAATAGTCATTAAAGTCATCAATGAAGGTGGCGAAATAAAGGTCCAGAAGGAGGTTGTCTGGATTGCTTTGGGAATTTATGTTCACTCTTACTGGACAAAATCGTTTTCACGAGGAAGGAGGCGATTTTGTACGAGAAAAATGGAGTTCCCTAACAGACACCATGACCCCTTCCAGAACCATCACGAAGTTATTTTCGATTCCACATAGTTCATAATGTTAGTTTCGTTATTGATTGAAACAGTTAGAATGAACTGGACTACCCGACTAGCTGGACTCCACCACACAGATCCCCGGCCCCAAATGGACTAGGAATTTCGTGGTCCACCTCAATAACTTGCAACGGATATGCAATGAAAGGGTTGGAATAGGACTCCTTAAGTCAATCTCATCAGCCTAGACAACTGGAGAGTAGTCTTTAAATGCAACGGTTACGGTGCTGACGCCAGCCAACTGTGAATTGTCCAAGAGAGTAAACTGTGGTTAATTCGCCATCTGACATAATCTGCAACCTACTTATGGTCCTGCAAAATTTAATACGTTGAGCTGCCGCATAAAATGTTTTTAATCGCCACTATGCACCATTTACAATCTGCCAATGTTTGCAGTACCAGTGGTCATTTCATTACGACAACTATACCTTTCAATTCATCATCTGATATAGTCACTAGCGTGTTCAGGAGATTGGCTTTCATCCAGTCAACAGACTTGACTCCACCACTGTGGTGTGTACGCGTACACTGTTTGTGTATCGATATGCCTTACCACGTGAGGAGACTGCCGAAGTAGCAGTTATTTTTGGATGTGATCGAGCGAAGTTAACTACAGAGTGAATAAATTAATAAGAAACTAGTAAACTAAACCAGCGATATTAGCCTTGACGACAAACAACCGGCTGAGATGAACCATGTTAAGAGGGACACTAATTGTAGGTACTAGATATATAGTTACCTCAAAGCAATGGACAATTATTCAAAAACGATGATGCAACAAGGGCTATGCGCGCCTCAAGGTGGTGTCAATGACCAACACTTCGTATTTGGGCGAAAGCGATTAGCCGTAACATTAATAGTACAAATGGCGCAAAATAGAGCATGATAACCGATGGCGAATATGCACTAACCGTCCTCATGTGTAAAGTTTTTATCAAAAGTATGTCAACTGATCAACTACCTCACGTAATCCGCCAATATTTGGCGGTCTCGTAGGGTGGTGAACAAAGTTGTTATAGGTGGTTTTGATGGGGTTTTCAATTCGTTTCATTCGAAACTATTTGACTAACGTTGCAGTGAGACCTGGCGATATTACGTTACGAGAATCAATGACTTGTCCAACAGACAAAGACAAACAAAACTGGAAATGGGCATAGCTAGTATGGTGAGGGTTCAGAGGCAGACGAATTCAGCTCAGTAGTCGGTTCTCATTACAGTTCGTATTTTCGAATGCACAACTCTAAGAACCAACATTTACTCCTAATACTTTTCAATCCCTTTGATCCATTCTCCATGGCCTTTCTGTACACTTTCCATATACATGATGTCAACCGCCTTGATCTGTCTTGATCTACATATGCAACCGGATTGTTTGAAATGGTAGAATTTCTTACTAGTCGATGGAGAGTTGTTGGGGTTTACATATTAAACAGCATGGTTTGACCGTTACCATGACTCGGAGCTCGGAAGTGGGAATATTGAGTCACGTGCTCGGTGTCACAGAAGTTGGAAAATAGTGAGCTTACACGACCAGTCTACCAAAAATATGTTCCCCTCACGACTGGATACCACTAACTTCTCCTCAACAATTATTTAATTTAAACGTGTTGTCATGCTTATTTGCAGTAAAAATGTGTCCTAAGCTTAATCGTAAATCGGGTCATCATCATCATCATAACAGCCATGAGCCTGATCGAAGGATAATGTGGCTCGGGACACCGCTCGCCTCAACAGTGACATGGAATAGCCTGGAAGAAAACGTTACTAAGAAAGTTGAAAAGTATTAAAAGAAGACTAAGCGGAAGAACTAGAAATGGTATAGATACAGGTCCGCCATTGACGGCGACACATCGTCATCTCGGATAGCGTCTCTAACCAGCGGTTTGAGTGATCACGAGGACCCCATCCAGGCAGGCGACACCTACTCACTTTGCTCAATGAAGCAATCACGGTCTTCATATTTCGTGACCACGTTGTTGCTTAACCACCACGTGGTTTGACCCAACTGTTGGTGGCCTCAGCATATAATGCTCGGTACGGTAAACGATCAGATGACATACTGAGTACGTGACCCAACCATCGCAGGCTGCGTACTGTGATTAATTGACCAATTGATCGCGCATCCCGAGCGTTCCGGAATACGCGCCGGCGAACTGCCACATTGCTCACGCGATCAGTCCATCTAATATGGGCCAGCAGGCGAAGACAACGATGGTGAAACAGAGTTGATATCTTCCTTGTGAACAAGCCACGTTTCCGAACCATACAGCAAAATGGAACGCATACAGGCATTATATACCCTTCCTTTTAGCGACAACCGGACGTCTTTTCGACGCCACAGATGACGCAGTTTAGCAAAGGCGACTCGTGCTTTTGCAATCCCCACTGATATCTCATCAACTTCAATCAGGAAAACAAACCTAAACTTACAGTCTCATAAACTGATCCATGTTGGGTTGGGCAGTAGTTTGCTCGGAACTAGCAGGTCGATCTCCGTTTGATGCATTTTGATTGGACGGGACAGCATCCGCCATAGGGCTTGCAGTATTTGCATTAGTATTACTTGACGATGTGCCGCTGAATGTGTTGCTGAAAAGATCAGCCATTCTGAAATACAAAAGATGTCCAGTAGTGCAAGTGATCACACAGAACAGTGAATGCGATTAGTGGACAGATACACTGCTTGTTCCTGATCAATACAATCGACGGTTATAACCAAACAGGCACGGTTCAATAGATATACTATAAACAATACAACCATATTAAGCAAGCCCAACAGAAATACATGTCCATTTATCTTCCGTAAGTTGACAACTCTTAGGAATGTAGCGCTGGAAGGTTCCTGAAAAAGGTGAAATATCTCCGAAAGGATAATATTCAACTTTCCTAAAAACTTGGGGCCGACTTAATTACGCTCAGGCTTAGTTTTTAAATATTTAATCAACAGCCAGTCAAGACAATATATGTACTCAGTAAACTAATGTTGATTCTAATGCGCACACCTCGGCATAATTGCGTCAACGAGTGACCGTTTTCCAAACTGACAAGCTCTTTGTGTACCCACTAGATAGTCCCAATGAAGTGAAATGAATTAACACCAAGTTACGTACATGCGCATGATCCAGCTGGCTGGCAATTACTTGAGTGTCGTTCTAGCTGGTTCTAAAAACATTTACCTTCCAAAACGCATTAGACGAAGGTAACGTTGGGAGGGGGGCTGAAACGTTGAGTAACTGCATCATATTTCCACTTTGTTGGCTAATTACGTTCTCAGTTTCCACACCATACAATGTTCGCTATCACGTGACACACAGCTGCACGAAGACTTGATTTAGCCAATTTTCAATCTATATGAAAATCAAAATCCCCTACTACTCATCAATAATCAAATACCGCTCAACAAGTCAATGATTTCAACTTGGAGAGAAGTCCTAGGCGAGGAGTCATCGATTGGAGTTAACAGACAGTAACTGTGTCTCCTCTCAAGGTGATCGAGCAACCTGACCATTACTCACAAGCGAAAGTCGTTGAGCGTTCACATATGATAATTCGGTCGTGCCTAACGTGAGGTCAATGGCGCAGTGGTAAACACGGTTACTTCATGAACAGCGTGTCCGTGGTTCAAGTTCCGGAAGTGGCGAGGATATGCACTACTGACGAGCTCTAACGGGAGCGAAACTCGAGTCTAGTGCTTCTTTTCGAAAAGGGCCGATTGGAAAGTTTATGGGAATGTGACAGCTGCGATCAATTGTGGGTGATGTTCAATCTATATGATTAGCCAATTTTATCAAACCTAAATCAGAATTCGAATCCGCGTCCACCACATTAGTCACCAGATGTCGTCACTAACGAACTATCTGAAGCCGCTTTTACAAAGTGATACACCGCCGGATCACCTGGACACTAAAGTAAACGAGGATGAAACCTGAAATCTCAACAAGATGATTAGCACTACAACCATTTGCGTGTGCGATTAGAACTAAGCGCTGAAAACAGTAGTTTCCTGGGACGCTGGATCGTAGTATAAACTAATACTTTGTCATCTGTGTTGCCGTCGAATATTTCATGCGAACACAACGTTCAGCAGCTGAGTAATCACACACCTAGACTGAATAAAACAATTCACACTGCTTTTTTTGTTGGAACATTTGCATCAGACACAACAAGAAAAAAGGCGAAACAGCATAAGCAACGCCACTTCGTATGTGTTATATGACGCTACCGCAAAACGCAGACCGACTGACAGAAACACAGGAGCCGAAGTACCAATGGTTGTTAGATGTGGATTTAAAATCTCGTGCTGAAACAACGGGTCTGGCTTAGCCCTTCTAACCAATGATAACCAAAGAGGCAACCAAATGAAAAGAATCTGAAGCACAAATGTGGGTGTGTGGATGTGCAATCAGAGGGAAAACAAAGAGACCAACAAAATATCCACAAATAACTCACACATTTTGTGCATGCGGGTCGCGCAGCAGTTGGAAAGCAATATTCTGCATCATTGGATTGTTCAAAACCGCGCCGAAATCAAAACCACTGCCAGCACCACTGCCGCTGCTCGGTGCGTTGCGTGTTTCACCAAGACGTTCCTCAGTAAGATTCAAATTCTGTTGACAATTCTCATTAGTCGGATCTAGTTCGAGGCGCTTTCTGTATGCGGCCGCAGCCTTGGCATGCTCACCCAAACTGGAGTAGGCGATTCTGGAGGGAAAGGAGAGAAAAATCGAGATGGGAAATAACATACATGAAGTTGGATAGACAGATTGATTTTTACTTCGATACAATTCGCCCAACAAAGCCTCTTATCACAGTGTATAGCGAGCACCCTTTGCCAACGGATTTATAAACAAGAGACAATTGACAAATGAAGTTCAAATAGTGTATGACGCTGAAAAGCACTAAGCCAGATATGCGGAACTAGTGACAAACAGGAAATAAAAGAATAACCTGTAGTAGGCACACGGCACTGAACGATCGTCATGCGACGCCAAGCATATTGATTCTGTTGACATAATTTATCGATTTCGAAGTAGATTCACATACTGATAAGCATTCACTACGCATGCCAGCATGCAATTCAGAGTAGCGACGTTCAGAAAAAATGCAACCTGACTTGTGTGCATTCGGTTGGCAAAACGTAGTCGTCCAGAATCCACATGCCAAAGAGATAGCCGACACAGTGGAATCAATTGAAGTGACCAGCACACAAACAAGATGCGGAGCAGATGGACGTCATTGTTCCCTGCTAGGTGTCAACGCCATAAGACGGCGTGGTAAGAGTGAAATAGCAAATCATACATATGATATAAACAGAGGTGCTTACCCCAGGCGACCATATGCCTTACTATAATTCGGGTCAATCTTCAGTGCACGCTGACAATCTTCAATGGCCTTGTGGTGTTCATTGAGACGGGAGTACGCAGCAGCACTGTAATGCACAACATGACAGGAGTTGAGGAACACAAAATGTGAGTTTACATCAGGTTTGGAAGTCCACGACACAACACTATTACGTGTAAGTGGAGTGGAAACAACTCATTTATCGCGTGTGTACTTTAGCAATCGTCAACCAGAAAACTGTCTTGGTTCCCCGCAATAAGTAGAACACAAATGTTCCGATACACCTGGATGAAACGGTTGATTAGAAACGTACTATGCTCAAGGTTTACTGAGAAAGATACAAAAGTAGATGGAGCTACAAAAGAATCAACAACAAAATTAAACAATGTCGCCCAATTATGCATCTGATTAGGCAGGGTAAGGTGGTACCAGGTAGTCGCTCACAGTTTCTTAAGACCCACAGTCACATAGCTGCCAATCGTACATACAACTTCAGTAAATGCTTTCAGATAATTCAGTGAGAACGAAGCTGCCTATCAATCACGTAGCTGCCTATCAATCACGTAGCTGCCAAGTTGATCCCTGATGACTTCAACGCATGTTTGGGTTTGAGCGGCCCGATAGCATGTTTTCATAGTGTACTCAATTTAGTGTTCATCGGCTACGACTGCAAACACAGCCAGTGCTCGGGCTGCACTGGCCGAAAAGAACTGAAGCTGTACTTTACGATTAAATAATCCGCGATTTTGACTCATACACAAAAGATGTCAGAAGTTAACAGGCACCTTACATACATATACATCACTGCGTACTTAAGGAGACGCTTCCTAATCCAAACCACAATCTGGTGTCAGACAGAGTAGAAAAACTACAGTAGGGTCAGCAGATCGACAGCATATCTGTCTTCTACCACTCAGGTTTATCGTATGTGATTAATGGGGAGTAAAGAGTACCGAGGTCGTGTTTCGTTGAATGCACTACTAGGAAAGATCGATACAAAGACTGGTCGATTCTGCCCAGCTTTATCCAATCCGAATGTTTTAGCGTCCACCAGTTAGATCTCGTCAGCAGTGGTTAGACGGTGTTTTCGAATATGTGAACTTTAGCCTGTACGTCGCGACGTACAATCAGCTGTTTCCCAGTTTCATTTAGATAGACCAAGCCACAGACTTGGCAGGGGACAGAGAGTAATACATCTCCTCATCGATTGAATATCTGACATTACAAAGCTTAGTTCGAATGTCACCTATTGGTTTATGAGGGACTTTAATACTAGCCATCCATAAAATGAGTTCCGTTGCTTCCGACACTTCATCTACACAAAGGAAATATCAACAAAAGTCGATCTACCATTGCAATTCGAACGGATGACACTTTAGACAGATGAGATCGGCGAGATTCGTTACATAGTGTTCTATTATGGCATAACAGTAAAATTGGATAGCGGCACTCCATTCGTCTTCCAGTACTTCAGCTGTCGCCGCAGTTTAGCATCTTATGGAGGAAATACAACGTTTTCATCACAAAGAACCCGTGGATATCATCTTGAGTGATTTTACGCTGGAGCAACAAAGAAAACAAAATCACTCACCTTGGCTCACTTGGTTAGCTGTAATCAGCGCAAAAACATTAAGAGTGAGTCTTATATCACCTGACGGTTAAAAGGGTGCATCTTATCTATAGTCGAGAGGAAATTAATCTTGTGGTGGATTGCCAGGCCGGAGGTGCGAGTATTCAAACACTCGGCGGAGTACCTCAACGCGGAAGACAGGCACGTCCACAAACCCTCAACGATCGGATGGCGGACAACGGGGGCAGTCGGATGAGTAATCGCTCGACCGGATGGGACAAACGGGCGAGACGTGGCAGACAAAATAGA
>JTDE01020887.1:26020-41984 GCA_014338405.1 Paragonimus skrjabini miyazakii | reverse complement strand
ATATTCTACGTCACTGTTGAGGTGAACGGCGGCCCGAGCCACAGTACCTTTTGGTCAGGCTCATGGCTGTTATGATGATGATGATGAATGATGACTTGCTGTAAGGCTTTGCAGAAATTTGAGTCAGGTTTGGTCTGTTAGTTCAGTCCTTCTTCTTGAGAGAGGCCCGGAAGTCGTCATTGGTTTAAGACACTGAAAGACATGATCACAAGCAGAAACAGAGGAATGCAACATTGTAAAGAGGTAATGGCTTACAGTAAGTACCATCGTACATTCCATTTTTTTTAGAAAGCGTAGATCACATGCAGTATAAGACCAGCAGGAAGTTGTTGTCATCTTAAACTTTACTCTACACTTTTGACTCGTCATACTCATTCATATCTGTGTCTGTTCCACAGATTCAAGTGAACAGTCAGTTTATCTTTACATGTGTGCAACGTATAAATGTGCAAACATACATATGTGTATATTACTTGAGGTTTCACTTGGTTAGCCTACGCACTAATTTACAAATGATATAGAATTTTGATTCGATGAGTCATGATGTTTTGAGAAGTGATTGACTCCAAAACTGCAACTTAAGTCCAGACACTATCCACTGTGAACGGTAAGAGATAGCTGAATTGATGACGTCGACGTGGATTTACTGTACAGATCTTCAGAGGCTCCTTGTTCCGCGGAAAATCCCCGCTGGAGATGAAATGTTAATTGGAACTGTAGACAAACTAGAACCTCAGACAGCGACAAATGACAACCGATAGGTGGCATCCACCATCCACATTACAACGTGCACTGGCGATCGTGCGTGGCGAGTTGGCCACACTTACATATTGTCAGTTTGTTCATAACCCACCTCTTTTGTTGTGTTAGCTGCTTGTCAAACTTGTAGCCAGTTGTCTTCGGTTGATTATCCTATAAAAGTATACCCACTGTGGGCCTAAATGACTGATCAATTGTCATCTTTAGACGTTGGTCAAGAGGTAAACTGAGTGTGCAGCGATCGTTGACCAATGTACCAATAACTATACCGATTCTTGATAGGATTTATTGAATTTCTTTCATACGAAATCTAACATTTAAAATACATTGATCCCGGTGGGAACATATAAGACAACAAGCTGTAACAAAAAGATGTCTGCTTTACATTTTTTGGCTAACTGCTACGTAAACCAGTCCAAGTAGCCGAATATTTAACCGTTAAGTTTTTCGATTGCTCCTACCCTATATAGAAGTGTTTATTATACATTATGGTCCAAGAAAAGTCAAATGCCCAGTAGTGGAAATCCACTGGAGAATCCAGTCATATTCGTATTCGTTCAGCCAAAGATGAGCATTAAATGCTTTGTTGTTTTCCGATTCACGCAATAAGTTTTATCAGGGGGACATCAAAAAGAGACGGTCTGAATTCTCGTGGATAATGCGGCATATTTTCCCATAAAATTAGATAGTTATTGTTGGCGAATAAAAAACAATTTTAATCCTCATGTTGGTATATGCGTTTATGCCGTGAACTGCAAACAGTAGACAACTAAGCCGAAAACATACAGTGATTGTATGAAACGAAAGTTAACAGTGAAGAAGACTGAGAAAAACGGTGAGGCCGCTGATCATTCTGATGTGAGCAGGCAACTGAAATGGATGGACGAACGAAGAAGTTCAGGGTTAGAAACATGAGGAACAAAACAGAACCATCGGCAATGGATGTGATATACTAGGGTTACTTAAGTGCCAGTACTAAGCATTGATACATTACCGCTAGTAATGATGACAATGAATTCTTTCTCCCGGGTTATCCAAGATTTAATCGAAATCACTACGGAAGATCCGTGTGGACACAGTGCTCTGAAGGATACTACGAGCACACACGTATACGATAAGGAATGCGCATTCATATTGTATACAGTGAGTGTTGCTCTGCCTAAGGAATCGAAATAATTTACGTTTGATGGGGCACCTGGAATGCAAGAGGTTCAGAAAGATCGAACACGCCAGAAGTAAAACAGTAACTCCGAGGATAGGCCAACGATGCAACAATAGTGCATTAAGCCCCGGCAGTACTATCCCACAGGGGCTTGATGGCAAGCGCAGTGTTATCATTGTTGGTACACTCCGAAGCAATAAAGAATATAAAATGAAGTATACGAAATATTTTTCACATAAGTAAACAACCGTATCGGAATTTTTACACACTTGGGTATAAGAATTTGAGTAAAAATAAGAGCACAAGCTGTCCAAAGTAGTGCATATGCGGTACCTTCATTACTTAACCATACGATACCCTTGATAATCCAGTCAATTTCACTAGATGACTCAGGAACCAATCAAGAATTAGTTAAATACAGAGAAGCAGTTCTAAATGAAGCGAGTACAGAATCGCTGATCGATTGTGGATGGCCAAGTGCCTGAAAAAAGTGATGTCCACGTTTGTTTCAATTAAAAGTCGGTCGCTCAACAAAGGTATGCTAATCTTCTTGTTTTCACATGTGGTACGTAAACAAATGCAAGCAAACGTTGCTTATGTTGTTCATTTGAGGGCATCAATTCGTTTGAAGTTAAACTATCCTCACGCACTTTGTTGGTCCACTAGCCTTGAGTACGCGATCAATAGGTGAGACCTTATTCACGATTCAATTTAAGTGGTTTCAATCAGCATGGGGTACGAGCTTACCGCGAATCAGGACTTGTTGCTCCGCTGGAAAGAAATCTATCACTTGAATATTGCATCTTCGATAATCACCCCCGTAGATTCAATTGGAAGACAAATTTGACCAGTACCAATGAAAATGAAATAGGGACAAACAGAATAACTGATTGGACGTTCACCAACATTCCCATCACCTTCCAATAGATTGTGATCCGCCCCATGTCTGTGATTCTAATGACCTATTTGACTTGCTCTAATTCATATATAAAATGCATGTACCCTATGTAGTTGTAAAAGCCCGATGAGAATTACCGAAAACAGCTGTTTGCAAACTGATTGGACGTCCTTTACTATGGAACAGACACGAATAGAGATCAACAGGCAAATTTCGGAAAGACCTGTCTTGCAAGAGCAACGATGATCCAGTTCCAGATTCTTCATATTTCATAGTCGTGATGCATTAAACTCATCTTTGTTGGCAAGTAGAGGATTTCATAAAGTTTGAGATCTCCATCAAGTAGTTTGAGTCGTCCGATTTAATTAAAACTTGGCATAGCTGGGGTCATATTGACTTCATTTGCTGGCAAGCTTGAAAGCAGTAGCTGAATAGCCCCCAAATGAACGGACACAGTGTTACCTCTATATAAATAAATAAATACGAATAACAAATATATATGATAAAGTACGGATTTGTATTAGGCACCTACCTTGGAGAAAAAACCTCCCGGAGCCATACAGGAAACACTTCAGGGGTTCAGTTACCTCCACAGAGAAAAGAAATAATGCAAATAGGTCGTAGGATCGAATCCGGACAGTTCGAGTGGTAACCTCATGGTGGGGCACCAAATTATATAAATCCGTCCGTGAGCGACCTTCACGCTGTCCTAACGAGTTGAAATATGATACACATCCAAGTAAGCTAGTCTAAAGCATAATCAACAGTAAATTTGTAGCCAAAATCATGTCAAACTGACCTACAAAAAATGACTGTTGGAATGGGAATGAAGTTCTACACGCACAACCCACTACAAACATGACTACGAAGAGAATAGTAGAAATTTAGTTTGGAAATCTTAGCACTTAAAATTGGGGAGTCGAAGGGCACAGTCGTAATGTGAACGAAAGCCATTTTCATTGGGAAATATAAGATAAACCACCCCTAATCAAGTTGTTGAAGGCCCCCTAATATAGTTAGCCAAGTAAAAAACGTTCTATAAAATACAAAACTCCCATTCTTGTCATGGTCCTTAACTGAAATAAAGTGTTGATAGTAACAGTGTTTTTATAATCAAGAGTTTCTGGGTTAGAACATTCATTAGTTGGATCTTGTCGACACGTAGGCAACCTGACACTATCCCAACTATCGTGTAATCATACGCCGTATGGCAATCAACACCGGTTGATGTGACATCGATTAGTGTTTGTTTGTTTGACCTCAAAAGACTTGCATACTCTGTTGTCTTCCATCAGAAGATGGTGTCGTAATTAACGCAACCGAAGGTCGCCTAATATTAAGCTTTATATTTAGAAGTTCTACGGTACTTTATGATGACCGGACCCGGTCCTAATCATGGGCGTGTAGCTGTTTTGACGGTTATGATGGAGTAAAGTTGCCTCATATATATATATATATATATATATTAAAGTGTAGAAAGCGACCACCGAGTGATGGGTAGTTATTGTGACGTTTCAAATCCACGCTAGCGTCAGTTGTTAAATATATACGTACGCAGCACGTAATTTTTGCAGCTGCGCTGAAAACAGACGTCAAAGTTGCATAACATTGGACTATTAGGCTATGCAATAGGAATGTAAACTTACCGTCTATCACGTTGTTCGCCTTTTGCAGAATTTCTCGTTCACTAGCATAAGACATGCGGTCAGCAATCAAAAGCTTGAATAATGAAAGCAGCAATCAATAAGTCAAGGACTGTAAATTGTTTCCTTTTCTCGTACTGAGGCCTCGTGACCTACCTAATCTGCAGCTGGAAAGAAACCCTCTTAGAAGAAATAATTAACCGATGATCTCGTGCAGAGAAAGAATTTTATTAATGGACAAGCCATACTAGATCGAATTCGTTCCTTAGGCTGAAACCCGTGATTCACGGTCTGCAGTTGCAGACGCCAAAATAGAACGTCGTCAGGGTGGTTGTTTGACCGAGTTTTTTCGGTGAATGAGGACAATTAGTAGAGTTCAGTAGTGAAAGCCATGAGGAAAATGCCTCCACCGCATTTCCTACTCTATGCAGAAATTTTGAGTTCAGATTATACAGATTTATAAATCAAATCCCATCGAGCTTCGTTTTTAGCCCAACTGGGTACTGTAAATTTTTTCGATGGGCGCACGAAAATTGATGACGAAGCTGGACAAGAGCATTTGGTCAAGATTGTGCCAGCAGTAGTCAGTACCTTGGTCGAGGAGCAAACGGACCTAACTAGAAAATAGCGGTTCGAAACAGACTGGAACCCAAGATAAATCAAACGCAAACTCAATGTAAAGGTTAAGATCGCGGGAAAGCTGAAAACTGACCAGTCCAGGAGTATTCGGTTGCGCGACCTAACACGTTGAAGTATATGCGAAATGTGAATTTAACACAACCGACTGAGCCAAGGATGGTTATGCGTGGAGGATTTGATTAATGATAAACTGAATGGACCGCTGATAGATAGGATGAGTTGACTGACTGATCAAAAATCATTTCCAACCCATAAAAAGCAACCAGATGAAACTGTCATCATCAAAAATAAAAGTTTACTTCACGGTTTCCGAAACATAGCTCACAAGTTACGGAAAAGGAAGCAGAATACTTGCACATTTTGTACATTATGTAAAAAGGTGGCTACTGCACAGATGGAATGAGTAGAAACTCGGGGAAGGTGACGATTCCTCATATATGCACAAATCCTGAACCGGGCGGAACAGACGACCAAAACACGCATAGGCAGCAAGCGGAACACAAAATTCCCCCATTCATGCACTCACGCAGAGGAGATAATAGAAATAAGAACATAGGTTCAAGGATCGATCACAAAATGCAACATAAGTTGTCAGGAGCAGACTGGTTTGACCGAATTCGGAAGATAAGCTTCTTAGAAGACACGAAATTGCAGTCGAATAAATGCTGGAATGGCAGAAAAAGGATCACAATCTACGATTGAAGTATAAGTTTTGACACGTGTATGTGCGTATAGAACAGAAGAGAAGCAGACAATTGATGGAATAGGTAATGTCCTGGAGAAAGTGAAAACCAGCCTCAAGATCTTCGAAAGACTCCGGTAGACTAAAATAGATCGGATCCTACGAAATTTGACTAATATTGGAAAGAAATCTGGCTTCATGAAATGATCGTGATCAACAGCCCAAAGTTTGTCATACAATGAGGTGTTCTGGGGTTAGATGTGTAACCACGTCCTACCAGGGTACACGCAAAAACTGACTCATTGAGAGAGATACTAATATTGCCATCCGCTTATCACAAGATAAGAGAAAAAGACAAAAAGACAAAAAGAAGAAAATGCGAAGTCAAAAACAAATGATATGTAAACCAGATTGTAAACCAACACAGCCGAATAAACTGTTGTGAGGGTCAAAAAAGAAGATAACATAAAAGAATATGAGAAGCGATAAAAACAAAATCAGAATTCAAAGGAGCTAAAGAATGGGGCGATTCGATTTTCGCATACCATAAACCGATGTGAATATGTACACACGTGTGGACTTGAAAGAGTGGGAAAAAAGCATACAGGGCATATCCCTAGCATAATTGCCCTAAGAGATAGATACTGCACTGTGTCGATTGAAAAAAGCGGAACATCTCAGTTGAGGAAGTATACAAATAGTTGCCAAGTAAATCGTCTTACAGTGTACAGGGCATATAAGAGGATGCGAAAGAACCACGCGAAAAATATGCACGATACGCATCGGTTATGCCGCAAAAAGAGATGAATTACCTTGACTCATCTGGGCCTATTTAAAAAGTTAACATATGGCACATGGTACAGAAACAGCTGGGATCGGCAAATTCGTAGCAGTTCTAAAGGATCATATCAAACATCCACCGCTTCAATTGAACTGCCTGTGGAAAATCTCCGAAATCCACTGATAACATTCCTTCGTGTCAGTTCGGAGGAATGTAAAGTATACTGAATTCGAGGGGGCATACGGAAAGCATTCGAAGCAGTCTCGCCAAGCGTCATGTGCACAGACAACCCAGAAAACAGCAAAGACGAAGCGGCTCCAGATGTAATGCAATCGTCATTGACGCAATCCACCTGAAACCCGATGACGAGAGCAACAGCATTACCAATGGAGTAACGAAGGCGAGGGAGAGTACTGTGGACAATCCAAAGAGACAACGATGGCGAGTTAGAGTGCAGGAGATTCCTATGGTTAGATTGGCTAAATACACAAACCGATAACAGGCACCGAAAAAAGAGGGACAATGAATAATTAACGTTTTGTAGAAAAAGTATGGTTACAGTGTTAGAAATCAATTGCATGTAACGATGGCAGATAAACCGACCAGAGGTTGAGTAATGGTTTTTGTTTTGCCGGGTTACACCGATTTTGCCAAGACTAACTTGCAAATCCAACCACTAACCTCTAAAAAACTTTTAGCAGACTGCCGGAAGAATAAACAGTAAATCCGCATAGTTTTAGGTCAACCCTAGATAATTTCAATTGACGTGGTATGTTTTGTAAATATTTTTGGAACGCACAAAACGAACACAACAGAACGCTGGCATCGAAAGAAAGTTACCGAATTCCGATGATCCACAGCACAGACGTAAGCAGAAGAAATCGGTTAGGTTTCCATGTGATTGAATTCAATCAGGTGCACCTCGACCCTAACCATACATGGGGACGAATGTTAATTATTCCACATAACCGGCCCACGAAACAGCGTGAATTAAAGTCATAAAGTGAAAGGCAGGAAGACTAACAGATGATGTCAAACTCCAATCTCAAGTTGGTGAACATGTTGTTATCAGGCAACATGTCCAGAACTATCTCAACATATCATTTGGTTAACGCTACAGTATACATTTTGTGAAAAGTAATTCCAGGGACACCGTTTTTATATAAAGTTAGTCATTAGCATTCTTCAATGCTTAAAACAACTTAGAGAGATGTCTGATAAAAACCCAAGGTTATTTGACACAAAACAGTGCCTAAGCACATCTACCATAGTGCTGTAAGACGTCGGTTCATGTACGTGTGTTCAACTTGCTCAAGTTATTTTACCACCGGCGAGGCTATTCACGGTAATGGTCACGGCTGTCCTGAAGCTACACAGCAACTTAGCAGACAGCAAGAGCAAAAAATAGCAGAACGCATACCCAGAGATCTAAGACAACATTACCCAGAAGTACATAGATCATGACTGGCGAAAGCACATAAAAGCTGAAGTCAGTACCTCGTAAAATGTTACGTAGGTTAGACAGGATGACCTCCCCTTCTAAATCACTTGGAAAGACACGACTGACCAAGTGTAACAAGCAGTCTTGAACACTGGGCAGTCTCTCGGATCCGACCTAACACTATCTCATCATCAGCATCCTTGTTCAGTTTTCAGTCGTACCCGTGAGTACTACGGCATGAGCTGTCGCCAGTATTGACAGTACTATCTCATCCGCTTACTCGTTTGTGCATATTTCACCTCTGGTTTTGACAGATATTGTTTTAACTTACCAACTGAACGTTGTGCGAATAGTTGGTCGCCTATTTTGTTCGAGAGGAGCGTGCAATAACCTCTTCAGAGCGAGGATCATTTCCATTAGTTTGAATTAGCTCAGTGCTCAGAAGGGGTGTATCGAATATACAAATCAAGTTTCGTGAAGTTAATTAGCATTTAACCTGTTTTGCACCAGTTCGTAATTAACCTCGATGAAAACGATCTGACAATTGGGACTATTCACGTTTATTTATCTATCTATTTCGCTATTCTATTCAGAATTAGCGTGGCATTATGATCCGAAGTTGTTTTGGCATTTCGAATAGCTGATTGTACGCTAGGCGTTCCTTAGTCTTCGTAGAAGTTTGTACAGCCAGAATGAGAGCGATCCGAAGCGGACTTCGAAAGAGAGTAGTCAAAGACTATCAATTGTTTGTTTTAAAGTTCTGAACATAAAAGAAGGGATAACTCGAATGGAATCTACTACATGGATATAGCACCATTTGGACTGTCATGCAATTAGGTTAAAACTAGGATGTTGCATGCAACACTAGTGTTTTGGTGGGAAGCGTGGGTTACGGCAATATACAATTGGCATGCAGAAAAGTATGCACAGAAAACCGGAAGGGAGAAAACGGTATTTGCCAGTACAAACAGTGAAGCAAGAGAACAACACAACAAACTGCATACCAAGAGAATAATGGGAGAGAGAGCTGTTAAAAAAAACACGCAATCTCACCTTTCACGATTAGACCATCTAAATATGTGTACAAATGAACAGGAAAGTAAACTGTACGCGTACAGGATCGCAAGGGAATTCGAGTTAACGAATAAGGACAGGTTTGGGAGCTTTTAGACGGTGAACAGTTGTTTGAGAATAGCGTGGTAACAATGGCGCCAATTGGCTATAGAAGCCAAACCTCAGCCTCCTGTTCAGGCTCATGCAACCTAGTAACAATCAACCTACCAGTGACAAAACGGCTTAAAAACACCGAGTGTGCTGGCTTAAAAATTGAGAGTTCAAATATTTGCAAACAGAACACCACTCACATTTGATCGCATTAGAAAACACGGCTCAGTTGATCCATTTTTGGAAGTCATCAAACTTTAGTAGAACCCACCAGCAGTGCATACCCTGGTGCCGATCGAAATAGATTCGCCAATCACCCACTTGATTATGAGGTCACGATGGTGACCACTGCTCCATTAACCTCACAATAAACATGATGAATTGACGACATCAAAACATTCAACTACATCTACTAGTGGACTGGGAACTTAGACGAGCGGAGGAACAATATAACAAAAATTTAGTTGTCTAAACGAAACCTAAAAATTCGCCAATATGCGGTGGACTATAAGTATATGCAGATAAGTATACACGGACCCATTCAAACTTGATCACAGGAGCACGGACAGATGACGTTAGGATATGGCAACTATTTATTTTAAACGAGATGTCACCGATCTGACAAAACAAAATCTAACAGATTTTTCGGTACTGAAAGATAAGCCAGTGGTAGCTCAGTGGTAACAATGCCAACTATCAAACATACATTGTGGGTCTGAACCCCAATAGCTGCAAGTGGAATCGCCGACTGGGTTTGGGTAGCATAACAGTGAAGCCATTCCATTCCAGCAAGACGCCCGATGGTGTAGAGGCTGGAGACTCTACCAAACATCATGCCAATCGACAAAAAGCAAGACTGTAGTATAAATCTAGGAAAGTATAAAGAGGCAAGCAATGTGTATCTCTACAACATTGGACCTATTTGTTCCCAAAAGAACCCTTCATCGACCATCCTCTCCTGTTGATTTCGTTGAAAGACTGATTCCGCCTGGAACCAATGGAACTGTTGATGAAAGTCTAGAGCACCACAATTTACTTCATTCGAAATAATTAATAATCTGGGCTTGACGAATTACCCATCATGAAAACGATTTTTTCATGCATCAAGTGGCGGACAATTCCTTGAACAGGTTATCGATCAGAATGAGATTTTATATCATTTGAAACTAAAGAGACAAAAACTAACCAGAGAACTCAAATTGATTAGCCAATGAAATATTTATTTTGCCTTCCTCAAAAAGTAGCAGTAGAACCGGAGATATTCTGCGCAAAATGTGGCGTAAACGAGGTGAAAACGTATGAGCATTGTGGATTAAATCAATGGTTTTGAGGAATAACAAGACACTTCGATTAACCACATCAGACACTATGCGTGTTGAACTAATCACGGCGGACAGCGGTCGACCCTCTGTTACTTGAGTAAAATGATTCCGATCAAGTTACGTGGCTATTAAGAGGACATGTGTATGTTCTTAACAAACGCAACAACAAAGGTCAAACGTTTTCCCTTCATTGCCAATACGATTAATAGCACGTTTAGCTTTATTAGAGCGAAAATAGAATATGTAACGCTTCGTTGACATTTTGTTTACTCTTATACGTCGCAAACGTAAAACATGCGAGTCACATATGACAGACGAATACGGAAAGACGGTGAAAGAACACGCATACATTCACATTAAGTATTATGACATTAACACTACAACAACCCAACAGGTTGCCTCAACCCCTTTTTGCACATAACACCAGTTGGTGACATAATACTTGGTGTGAATGTATACGTTAAGGAATACACAGGCATAAGTTGGTCGAGAACAGGCAATTTGTCTTTCAGACTCTAAGTAATCAGGAGAAGATTTGTTTACCGGTTCCATAATATTGCCGCTGGGAAGATGCGTCTCAGGGTCTGATACAGTCGACAGCTGAGTCCCCCATTCACGATATCACTCTTAAACGGTGTATGGCTGAAGATGACTATCTCCTTCACTGAGATAACCGGATCATGTGACTCAACGGCGATTAGGTTACGAGTTATAAAGCGGTGGCCAAATTTTACACTACACAGCCGAACTTCAACCCCAAACCCTGTGATCATGGAACCACTTATCATCACAACTGATGCCTCGTCATTAGAATGGTTTCACCGGGTTGCTTAGCATTTTGTGCCCAATTACACGGACCAACGGTTTCATCACACCTAGTTTCACAGGTACTGTTTTAGTTTTGTTAGGCATATAAAATTATATTAACCCGATGAAGAATTGTTGAAATCAATTGTTCGTCATCGTTGTCTTCTGCGATTCAGTGGGTTTCCGCACGACTACGAGCATGCAAGAACCCTCTGATACTTAAGGATCTGTATCGTTATTTGAGCCCCAAAACAAGGTATTCAGAGACAGACAAAGTGTTCCATTGCTTGCATTGATTGAAATGAATATCCGGAGCATGCCAACTGACAGAACAATAGCGCAATGATTGTGACGACTATATGCAAACAATCGTTACCAAACATACTCTAAAAAGACAGTGGAATTTGATGGGCAATCTCAGTTATGGGAAACTTTGAAGTTTCCGGTTAACCCAAAAAGATTACTCACAGTTTGTCGCGTTAGGTTTAACAGTAGTTCACTTAAAATATTTTCGTTAAGGCCAAGGTTCTGTTGTCCATGATATAGAAATGATCAGTTAGTAACTGGCATTCAGCTTGAAAATTTCCATAACTAGACCAACCAGCTGGCTCTCTCGTCAGACGCCAATCTCGAGCAGTTCAATTCAGATTTAGCCAATCGTTGCTAGTAATAACGGCAACCACAGTGATTCGCAAAAAATTTACCTGTACGATAGAGCTTCAGGCTCTGAGAACTTTTCGTGAATGTGAGAGTATTCCCATAACACATCCGAACAAAGGAGCAAGCATAGTGGTTATGGACAGAAATTTCACATCCTCGCAGACCAAAGCAAATTAAGTTACTCGGTTGCAAAGAAAGACAAAAAGATTCCGAGACAGAGTGAAACGACTTTTGCAGCGAGGAGGAATCATATAAGTTCAGTGTGACTAACTCAAACTGACTGGTTCAAGCTTCCGTCGTTTATACGGTCTATCAAAGGTCCAAAGGCGAACGAACTGTTAAATCACGAAATATATATAACCATTCTGTTCTGATTAAGTTGATGATTGGAGGAATTTTGCTTCCAACACCAGCGCCTAAATCATACGCCCACCAAGCTCATTTGACGATGAAACGTCTGCAACTTTAATAACAAGCACGCCGAATGACCGAAAACCAAAGTCATCGACCCGATCTGCTAGAGCCATAACTATTCTCAACAATCATGTACTCGATATACTGTCCGGCCAGAATGTCTGGACATTACATAATACCACAATTCAGCGATGAAATCCTTTATGGATGGTCTAGTCATTTCAGATATCAAAAGAGTTCGTGAACAGATCATTTATAGCGGAACAAAACGAATGGAACACAAAGAGCGGTGAAAGCGTACAATTTCTGTTTGACTTATTGGTACCAAATTTACGGTAACATGAGTGGATTTGTATCACACAACTAGGGCGGTGGAAGGGATCGTCAATCAACAAGCCCACAGTAGGCTCACGAACGGTTAATTCCGAATATACGAGACCGGCTTTAGAAGGCTGACTGCGATTGCTTCAGCAAACCGTATAAATGTTAAATTAAGATGACGTAACAGGATACTGGATGCACAACCCGTGGTCAAGACACTGGTTGGTTGTGTTTCAACGACCCTGCCATGCTCCGGTAACACGCATTTCTACACCGATTTAAGCGTATGGTCCATCACTTTGGAGATCAAACATCTCTCGGTTCTGTCTAGGTAACCTTCTCCGCGATTACACACAAATGGGCAGACAAAATGCGAGTTGGCACAGACAGGTTAACTTCCGTCAATAAAAGATACAGGTAGCTTCGTGGTCAGACAGAGTTCGCAGAGTCTAGCCACGTTAATAATCCTTAAATGGAGTTTTTATTCCGCGTTGTTTGATGCACACTATAAACATACTTAAAACGTAGTGACGGCTTGTTCGGGTGACGGTTTTGGTCTACTATACTCCTCAATGAACTTTTCAGGACAGCTACAATACAGAAGTAAGAGAGTGCTCAATTCTACTCCCGGCACAAAACTGTTCTGGGTACGTTTTCGTTTTACTCATGTGTTGGGGAATGACCCAAGCCTCCCCAGAAAATGTCCATGTGTTGAGATATTCACGAAGAATACTTCTGATTTCAGAGGTTTCAGGACACCATTGCGAAAAATAACCTTTACCGTCTTGTTCCTAGCTTAACGCTGACTGAATCAACTTCTACGGTTCAGACCCAACGCTCTTATTTTTTCCTAGGTTTGGTGTCAATATACGACTTTCTCAGGGGTCACGCTTCCTCTGGTGTAGTACGGTTTAGGTGCATTCGTATTTGAGTCGTAGCGTTCCTCATTGCTCTCTCTCGGTTGATCACGAGTTGATACCATCGTGTGAAAAGCGCATTCGCTAACGCGCGTTTATGGTATAAAGCTACTGAAATTTAGATAGTGACCGGATCACGTGGATTTCTTTTAATAGAACCATGTCCCCGGCGACTTATGAGTATATCTAGAAACTGTCTCAAACTCACACATTACCTCCAGGTTGCGATAATAACCACTTAAGTGCCACATCAAGTTATCTACTAGTAGAGTATTATCGACGCTACGTTTGTAGTATGACAAACTAGCTACGTCTGCTTAAGTGGGCACCAACGGACTGCCCATGGCTATCTCATCTATTTAGCAGTAGCACTGATCAAGAAAACGAAGGCTGACCTTTTGAGTGCGCAACAACAAAGTTTCCTTCAGAATATCAGCAGGCAAGGGCAAAGAAATGTGGCTGGTATCAACGAGCTGATAAATGTAATCAATCATCCCGTGTAGCCAGAGTCTACGAAGCACATCAATCCACTAGCAAGATTGATGTTGTCCAAGTCACTGGTCGATTCAAAAGAATCATTAACAGAATATGCCTGAAATTTTTGCTAAAATAACATTAGAATGGTGACTAATCAGCGTGCTAATGTATGGCATTGGAAGTTTGTAATCGTCTAAATAACATTCCAGACTTGTGTACCCTAGGTAGGCTGTAAAGTTGAGGTGATGATTCACATGGTTTAAAAACTTTATTCATCTCGTCAATTATTCGTAACCACAAGAGAAGTTGAAGATACCGCCTTACGCGGACTATTATGTAACCAACGTTGTTCAACGTGCCTAATTGGTGAAGTTTAGTTGTTATCAAATACTGACATATGCATGGTTAACTAAAATGACAGCCCCAAAGCTCTTGTTCGGCTGCCAGTTTTAGAGCTGAGTTCGTTTGACGATTTAAGATAGTTTTTGTAATGACACAACAGTTGTACCTCAGGGTAGTAATAAGCCCATAAGCTATAGCACTGGGTCTGGTTTAAAGTCAACCTGGGTTGCCCGTAGCTTTTAGCCAAAGATAAGATAATTCAACAATGAGATTCTGGAACAGCGCTTCAACACAAACACGATCAGGCTTATGTGATAGTATATCATGGTCAAGACCCAAGCGTAATGTTTCTATGTGCAACAAATTCAACTGTACTGAAGAACAGTTCAATACGTACCTACTGGAAGTGACTGTCTAGCAGATTCCTCACGCGACTTCTGTAAGCGATTGATATAAGTCCTCTTCGTAAGATCGACGACTGTCTTACAAAGCAGTGTAGACATGAAAAAAAAACACTGACAAGCTTCTGCTGATGACCAGAAGATGATGGTGTTAGATGTAAATCAGCCAGCTGCATCTGTACAGTGTATCTATGTGGGCAGCCACAGTGATGTACTGTTGGTCACCTTCTTTCTCAAAAGCCGCAGAGAGTAATACGATGTCAACGTTGCTGTGCACATTCAGTGAGAAAGGAAATCTTCATAGGTTCACTAGGGATCATGCATCCCGAGCCGGCTACATAGCGCGTCAATTTGCGAGTTACAACGAGGATATGTCTCTTTTTAGCTGAACAGTTCCAAAGTGCGCTTATGAGGTACAGGGTATTAAGTGCTGGCATTCTGTAATTTTAAAAAATGCGCCAGTTTCTGCTGAAGCGTAGGGACGTGAGCGATGCATTATCATCAATCATCATAGCAAACATGAGCCTGACCAAAAGGCACTGTGGCTCGGGCCGCCGCTCACCTCAACAGTGACGTGGAATATCCTAGAAGAAAACGTTACTTAGAAGGTTGGAAATTATTAAAAGAAGACTAAGCGGAAGAACTAGAAATGGTATGGATACAGGTACGCCTTGGACTGCGACACAGCCATCTCGGATAGCGTCTCTAACCAGCGGTTTGATTGATCACGAGGACTCTATCCAGGGAGGCGACATCTAGACACTGCTCAAAGGGGCAGTCAGGGTCTTCATATTTCGTAACCACGTTGTTGCCTGATCACCACGCGGTTTTACCCAACTGTCGGTGGCCTCAGTATATAATGCCCGGTACGGTAAACGATCACATGGAATTGTTACGGGAGTGTTTCCGTTGTTGCAGACAGTCGATGTGCTTTTTTCCTAATGCCTGCTTATTGTTCTTACCAACCGTTTGTGGTCTGGTTAAATCGGATTGTTTGTCAGACCGGTCATGCTTTTGGGTGACAAGTCACATTCGTTTTGGTCACCCACTGAGTGGCAGAATTTCAATGTACGCTCTCGAGTCTTGTGTTCTGATTTCGCACGGCTGGACGGGTTATAACATTTGGCGAAGGAC
>JTDE01020887.1:2394-25920 GCA_014338405.1 Paragonimus skrjabini miyazakii | reverse complement strand
ACCGGTCATGCTTTTGGGTGACAAGTCACATTCGTTTTGGTCACCCACTGAGTGGCAGAATTTCAATGTACGCTCTCGAGTCTTGTGTTCTGATTCCGCACGGCTGGACGAGTTATAACAGGAATACATGACCCAACCATCGCAAGCTGTGCACCGTGATTAGTTGACCAATTGATCGCGCATCCCGAGTGTTCAGGAATACACGCCGGCGAACGGCCACATTGCTCACGCAATCAGTCCACTTAAGTGAGCGATGCAGCCACAGTCAAAGCGAAATCTATTCTTCTCCCGTTCGCACGTTAAGTTCAGTCATTGAAGTAAGGCAACGACCTTGACGAGATAGGAATCAGACTGAGCCCTCGATCGCTCGCATATGTGGCACGCATGTTCTTCGCAAAAGTAGAAGCAACGGTAGCCAAGCCCAAGCCATTCAGAAAGATTTCGTTAAACAACGGGTTTTGGAACAAGATGGGCGGCTACACAGTTGGGGCTACACATGTCTTTCATGGTTGCCTGTTTCCCAATACATTCCCACTATCGCCTCATTCCTTGCAGAAACTAGTCTGAGCTTAGGAGGTGGAAACGGCTGATTTTGGGCAAATGGCACAGGAGCCAGAGTCGAAGTTCACCGTGACAGTGAAAAAGAATACTATTAAGGAACAACTATTGTGAAACGAAAAACAGAACAAAAGTAATCAGAAGAGTCAGTAATGTCATGGAGGCATAAAAGTGAGTGACGGTGGCAACACTATCATGTCAGACAGTTTCTGGTCAGCGAGTGAAGTGACCTTGAAGCCCTCAATACGGCAGGTAACATTATCGACGTTACGCAACACACACACACACGGACAGCATACTGTTGTGTTCAAACGATTCTAAGAATGTGCATCTACCCATTGAGTCAAGTGTGTTCTTGTGGCCGAGAATGACGCCAGTTGTACACATAAAGCGAAAGGGAAAAATCTGATATGTTCTTTGTCATCCAGAACGGAAACCCATTCGTTCTTTCCCAGAGTCTGCCTCTCCGGAGTGCAGTGAGTCCATGAATTGTCACGGATGCAGAAACCTTCGTTACGGAAATACTTTAGCTAAATCACCCGTAATTCTCACCGATGCCATAGTCGCACTTCGACAATGTTCAAGTTATCTAATCGTCACGTTAAGATACAGTTAATCAACCCAATGATTACAGTCAAAGTAAATCAACCGAAGAGCGTCTATTAGCAGGGCATTTTGTATTTTCACCCGGGTTTCATGAGGAAGATGAGGTTCGATTTAGTCGATCCACTCAAATAGATAAATTGAAGCTTCAGTCGACGCAGTCAGCAGAAAACACTCCAATATAACTAAGTAACTATAGATTTGAGACTTTCTGTTTTACGGCTTGAAATACTACTCTACATCCCACGCATAAATCTGAAAAAGAGTTAGATGAAACATCATTTGCGCTTTTCACGCTGACTTAGCGTACGAGTACTTGTGAACACAGAATAACGAGGAGGCATCTGGATGAAACGGAAAACCGTCACAACGTCAACGGTATTCGCATGACTGTAACGAATACATCAATGCAGGCGGATGGTGTATGACAAATGAGTGTGTAATTCGTCGATACTTTCATTCCCGTTAGACCCAACCTTATGGAATGTGTAATGCGTTGAAGATGCAGTGTGAAGAATGTGGTTGAACCACTAGTTGTAGACTGGACAATGAAGTTCGTGTAATAAGCTGAATCATAATTGACAAAAGTTTGCGCAAAGTGAAATCTGAGTTTGAACTTATAAGGTTAGCACAATCTCAATCAACATGAATGTTTTCTATGTCACAAAATTTCCAAACTTGAACATAAAAGTCACGTTCATAAAGCAAGTTTGAATCCATGAGTGCGTAATGTGGTTCTTAAGGGTTGAGGATTTCAAACTCGTGAGCATTATTATTTGTGTTCAGTCGTACACATCGAAATGCTCTTGGGAATAAACGGCGCGGAAATCAAGAAGATCCCTTATTGGAAGCCTGAAAATGCATCGGTTTAGGTCATCAAGATGCGTATTCAGGGTCCAGCGTTTATTAGGCTGTGCATTAGTTGTGATTATCCAACGTCCTGACCAGGGAAACGAAAACAAGCGCAAGGTAGTCGTAAAATTTAGATTGTACTCATCTTTCAGGTTGGAGGTCTTACTACCCACCAAGCCACGGATCGGATACGTTACGGGAGGTTGTGGCTGACTGAAGTAAAGTGCGATTGTCTTCGTCGTCCGTCTGAGACACCATGAATAAACTACACATCCTAACACATAGCTATGCTCGCTATAACAAAATGGTCACGGTAAGTCACAGGTCAACCAATCATGTGGCATTAATAAGTGAACCAACGATTATACATACATGGCTCAAAAGCACTGCTATACTATGAACCAATCACTGAAATGCAACAGGTGGATGGTGTTACATACAATTTCATTTAATTTCACTCCACAATTTGAATCATTTAAATGGGAAATCAACAATAGTCTGCACAGTGGGTCATGCATGTTCCTATTTGGAATATGACGTCGACTCTTGTTTAAACCTCGATGAAATAGAAACGTATCCTTGACGTTCTGTAACATGTAGCTAAATGTAATGTATGCACGCTGCTGAACTTGTTTTATTAAAAAGTAAACGTTTTAAGGGTTACTTGCTAATACAACGCAGCCTAACTACTTGACAAGTCAGGACACCTTATTTTTACAGGATTTCCATTGAGGCTTCGTTAACCTAAATAGACGGCAAAGAATGAGGATGTATACTGGAAAAAAACAATCCTATCTGGTCAGGGCGTACTTCAAGTTGGCAAATCATTGATCTGTCACAGTCAGTATCTTATTGTTTGAGACTAGGAGCTGTATGTTTTTCTAACCAAATATGTATAAAAAACGAGTTCAGGTTAGTGCATATACACTTTGAAAAGAAAGTACCCGAAAGCTTTAGTGAATAGAGTAAATTAAATTAGCACAGTTACCAATTCATTTTAAATCGAAGGATAATCGAAAGCAGCCTTGGGAATTTAAACTCATAATTGGCGGTAACAATTGAAACGAAGTACTAACCGATTGTTGCGCCGTTTATGAAATTGCACCACAGTCATCAACAAAACGGCCTAGCAATAAAAGTCATACAATTCATCCCGAAGCCGGATCGTGCTTTAAAATGCACTCGTAAATCACACATTATGATCTGCAGGCTAATTTTACTCATCAGTTCCAAAACCTAGATTTCGGTTCTCAACAGAGGCATTAGTGCATTTGTGGCGGTTCAGTGAAGCGTAACCATCAATCAACACACGTTAGCAAACACTTTAGACAGAACGATGGCGTGTGAAAAAAAGGAGGTTCGAACAACAAGCCACGCTGCGCGTGAACAAACACGCACACATGATGAGAAACGAGGAGCAATTTCATAACAGTGACCAAGAACAGAAAGTATTGAGTGTATGCAAAGCTTCTTAATTTGAATGCAAAACCCGCAAATCTGGTGAAAATAGAGATATTGCGTTGGTTTAGCAGCCTGATAAATTGAAGAGGCCTGCTGAGTAGCACTTAGGGAAGATCAGGAATAAGCCAATATTCTTGCATTAGACAGAACGACCTTTTGAACGCCACAACCGATTGATAGTGAGTATGTCCAAATTAATCCGCATAGGAGATAACAGGATCAACTGACAAATTTAGCCTACGAATAGTCGTCAAGTAATTCCTGCCAGCAGACAACTAGCTGCACCAGGATATCTCCTGCCCAGACTGCTGAGAATTACACATAACAGGGGCTAACTTGATCAACATCCTCATTGCCATCATTACCAGCTTTGAGTCGTACGCGTTGGTAATATGGTTAGGGATACGGCTGGTCCTGAAATCGGTTCGATAAAAGAGGGGGCATAAAAAATAAATAGAAATGTAAACAGAAATGGAAGAAGGAAAAGGGTGCAGATTCAGGAAAGGGAAATTGAGGAGTCAATAAATTTGCGGATACAGACCCGCAAGTGAATGCAACACAATGCCAGGTCAGAAAATGTTTCCAACCAGCGTTGTGGATTATCACGAACTCCCCGATCAGGTAAAGGATACTGAACAACCATGTTCACCGCGACCGTCTAGGCCTTCGTAGCCTACGACTACGTCGTCATTTGGACGCCTTGCGGTTACTTTCAATCATCAGCAGTCACAATAAACAACGCGCGGTGCAGTAGATGCTTCGTCGGCATACGGACTAAATGACTGAGGGCGAAGGTTGTATCGGATGCATACTTGCGCAATTCCCAAACACGCACCGACGGACCGTTGCGTCGCTCAGTCCATTTGGTACTGGCAAACTGACGGAGACAACGGTGGTCGAATACCGAGATGCTAGGTGAATCTTCTGCACGAATGAGTCAGGTCTCCGATCCATAGACCCAAACTGAGCGCGCGCAGATATTGTAAACAGTGCATTCACTCGACAAATGGACGTCTTTGCGAGGCCATAAGTGACGGGGGTTGGGGAATGCATTACGTGCTTTCGCTATCCTTGTGGATATCTCGGCGGTGATGCTACAAGCCAACGAGATGAAACTGTCCAATTAGGTGAAGCGTTCAAGTCTGCAGTGGCCTGCCAGCAACCCTAGAAAGAGATATCGTCAACCCAACCTTGTAACAACACCTTACATTTGGAAGGTGTAGAGTGCGTATTATACGGACCAGCCATACTATTCAATCGATTCAGCATGAACTGCATGCTCTCTACAAAAGAGCTAAGTGGACCAATACCATCCACATACTCAGTACCAGTCAGCTTACTATCCGGTAGAAGTACCCCTCCACCCGAAATCCTCGGAACCTTCCAGTGTTCCTCCTAGAATATCGTCCATCACAATGTTGAAAAGGAGGCGAAAGATCGGACACCTCTGTCGAACGCCACCTGAAGCGGCGAACTTCCAAGATAGCTGTTCATAAATGCGCACTCTGCACTCAGAATGGACATATAACGATTTCATTTAGTCAACTAACTTCCTTGGGATTCTTCTGCGATGGAGACAATCGTAGAGTGAATGTAGGACAACCGAGTCAAAATCAACCGTTATGCTCAAAAATATAATGACCGTGGGCTTAGTAAAGAAGTACTGATGCTCCACTGTCCGTCGCAAAATGAAGACCTAGTGAATAGAATGCGACAGAGACAAGGTTGATAACTGTAGTCGACACAGCATGTTCTGGTCGGCTGTGTGTAAATGTGAGTGACTAATGATAAACACCAGTTACGAGGAACGGAGAAATGTGGTCAGCTCACACAACAATCTCACACTACCATCTTTGAAAAGTGCTGGAGAGAAAAGATCCGGACCAAAGGCTTTATTGAGTTTCGATTATTTAGATTCTAGAACCTCTTCGATTTCCGATGGAAGATCGTCTGGAATGTCACAACTAACCACTCAATCTTCATCACAAAGCTGAATGGATTGGTTTAGGCCAGCTGAACTGTTCCTCAGAGTACTCGGCTCATCTGTGAAGTCGCCGCAACAGGCTGTAAATTTGTGGTAGCTTAACATACAGTCGCACTAAAGCCTTGCCGATGACCAGTGCAACCAAGAATTAGGGAAAATAGCACCTGGCTATTTCTCGATAAAAGAAAGTCTAGGTTCGATAGGACAGACAGATTATTCGTGAGATTGCATCTCAGCTCACAGTGGTCTTTATCGTATTCGTAGTTCGGGGGATTAGCAGACATTTGTTCCCAAGTTCCAGTGAATAAACGAACAGGCACTCTTGCGGTATCTGTACCGCTTTTTAGAGGCGAAATACTTCGCAACAGGTTAGAATAGCAGTTGAGATATCCGTCCAGTTATCATTTGCGGCAATCCACAGTCGTGTCGCGGACAGCTTAACTGTCAAGGTTGTCTGATATTTATTAGTGTATTATGGTATATTTTCATCATTCATTTTCCAAATGAATACCTCATGTTTGTGATCAGATGGTCTCTGGGCAAACGACAAAACGAAGCGATACGGTCGATTGGCGTTTGTGGTTGAATCGTACAGGACGGTCTCCATGTGATGCGTTGTCATCGCCTGTGTTGAAATACGCTGCCTCACATATGGAGATGCGCATAATTGTAACAATTGATCGCCATAGGCAGTGTCACACCGAACATACCACCCAGTCAAGATGACTAAGTTCATAGCACGAGGAAGCACAACCATGTTCGAGTGATTAGAATGCCAGAGAAGATCAAAGAGGGTATCGTAGAAGATAATGTTGACAGTATCTGAACTATTGTCTACTCCAGTATATACAGGTACAACAAGTAAACAATGCCATTTTGGTCTATATCGACCGACGCTGCCCGAAGTCGGATGATACGGACGACCATTTACAAAGAAGCAGTCGAGTAAGTTTTGTTCTGCCTTAAAGCGGAGTACAATCCCCACCTTAGCTTGATCGCGGGATTCGGCCACGTCACTTTAGAGACCCTGAGAAAGAAACACCGATCCATTGCTTTATCCAAGGGAGAAGTCAACTGAAAGACAATGCCAGGATCGTATAGGCGTGTTTCAAAGACATGGCGCAAATCCAATTCCAAACTCGAAGGAGTGCTCGCAACGGTAATTTGTTGACCTACTCATCGGGGGATGCTGACAGTAAAAGCGCCAGTCTATCCGCTGTACTGGCTTGGAGAAAGGAAAGCTAAAAGAGGAGGAAGAAAGCGAAATTAAGCGAACTGGCCTGTTAGGGCGACGATAACTTCTGATAATTGCACGTCGTTTATACTGTGGAGGGACGCTGACTTGAGAGACTGTACTCCAAGTCTCTGACTCAAAAGTTGTACCCTGCCAGACAAAAGGAAATGGCATTCATTCGAAGGACTCTGTTCGGAGCCAATACCTCAGGCGTCTGACTCACTTGACAGTTAGAGACTTGCCTAAACTGAGGGGGACTGTGAATGAGACACTGATGTCTAATTCTAACCAGTACTGTGCATAATGGATGCGTTTGAAACTATATCAGGCGGTTAATTTAAATGAAAAGGTGGCATCCACAAGGCGATGAAAAACGCAGTTCCACTTGACGAATGTGAACTGTGGATTCTAAAGTTTGAAGATACCAAGCGTATTGAAATAGATCATTATCAATATCTGCATTTTGTTGAACACGTATCATTGCCCAGTGTGTATCCCACGCTCATGCTTATGTTTTTGCTTTTTCCTGATTAGTTGTTCTTTCATCGACCAACGCCGTACACATACACACATATGAATGACTATACAGTTTGTAAATGCAAGTATTTCTTGAGCCACGCGTTCCCCTTATTGTTACCATTGAATGCACTCATTATCGTTGTTTGTACTCAAACGACAACAAATACTCGATAACACGAACCGATAAACAAAGAGGAGTTTAAGAGACAGGTCTTGAGAGTAAGGATCAAACCTATTCAATCGCACAAACCCTGAATATAAATGCATTTTCACATACTAAAGATGTAAGCCAATCGGCTATCACGCCGTACATCCTTTGGCAAATGTAACATACGAACTGGACGGATATTCAATGACCCGAAAAAGGGAAATAAAAATACCAACAGTAAGTGTTAATTTTTCTCCCCGAGAGATTTATGACCCATCTGGAGAGGTTACGAGGAACGGCGGCCAAATCAGATTTACTGGCGCTAATGTCTGAATTAACCGTGGTGAGTTGAGAACCACAAAAAAGCTGTTTTGTTGCAACTAAGTGGTTCGTCTGTAAAATGTAGGCATCACGATTTTGCTCAATATAATTTAGACACGAGGGTCTTGTGAAAAAACATACTTCCTTCACCTTCTTCTAAAGTTAAACAAAAACCTTCCTCTTGTTTATGTAGCAACTAAGCATCAGTATCAGGAATCGACGTATTGCCATTAAAGATAACGGATAAAACCACGAGCTGGTCGAGAAATGAGGAAGCTATGGATACCTAAGGCTTTGTCTGATACGTTGAGTAAAATCGACAGGTATCGCAAGTCAGTTTGAGACTTTCGCGACTGCTCGTATCATTGACTGGAATCATGCGTTATTAGTGATACACCTACGACTAAAAGAATTCGGGCTATTCTATGTAGTATGAAGTTCCCATAAACAGTTCCGGTATTTCGCATTTGGAATTATCGTTGTGGCATACGACAGTAACGTCCACAGCACTATTTGATCGGGCTGTAATCCGATCATATACATATGTATAACGTATGGTATTCCAGCAGGAAATCATCCGCACATTGACGACTGTGAATATGATATTAAACATTTTTTTTAAAAAAAAAACGAGGTTTCGTGGCTGAAAACTTGCTACGTTAATCCACCGTTGGAAGATGATTAATTGTGGGCGACCCCAAGGGGGGAGGGGGGGTACGGCAAATGAAAACAAGCCTTTCGACTACAGCAAAAATAAAAGACGTTCGGTCTTATTCGAACAGAAGCAGTGTTATCTCGTCGGTTATACGCACTCCAAAAGATTGCGGAATTTCGAAGACGTCGCCTAACTGGACAACAATGTACTCATGGACATGACCATAAATGACGAATCCCCACGTCAAAAACCAGCATGGCTTTCGGATGACTCGAAAAACTCATCTGGGTCTCACCAGAGTCTAAAGACGAAGACAAAGCAACTGTCATGAGGAACGTGATGTCTTATACGTTTCTGAGCGGCAACTGAAGGTTATCATCTATGGTGCGTATGAAACATACTTGGCAGTCAGTGGATGGATATACCTCTGAACACCACTGGAGTCTTCGTATTAGGGGATGCTGATGCTGAGTTAGCTCAGTTGGTGAACACTCGGACATCGAACAGATGCACAGCGGATCACGGGAACAGCAGTAAGTAAATTAGTGTAACCTCGGTCGCCGGAAACGGCTTAAGTTTCATACATTGCAATTTAGACTCTCGCTAACGGGAATACAACAGGCATGGAGGAGTACGATCTCGAATGATGTGCAAAGGGTCTAGGAGTGATTAATTAACTGCCGTCAAAATAACAGCGCACTGCGCGATCAAACGAACGAGACAGTGGTCAAATAGATGCGACTTTTGCAGTCGTGAATGCACCAGTGGTCATTAGACTGGTACGTTATCAAACAAACCAACGATGAACTGTCCCCGAAAAAACGTAAGATACACAAAGAATAGAAAAATCCGCAGTGGACCAACCTAATATTCAGCATTTTCGTTTTCTAGTAGGACTTTTACTTTCTGCCATTGTACAATCCCGCCGTTTTCACTTGTAGCAACTTGGCAGCCATTGGTCCTTTAAGATATTCAGTATGGTTGACCTAACTTCTATCCACCCTTGTCCCAAAATCTTATCTGTTTCTTTCATCTTCATGTCCAAGAGGTAGGGAACTCAATTTCACGTTCCAAGCCTCAACAATAGGGACTAGTTGTGGTATACAGATGATCGCCCACGCTTAACAACCCGGTGTGGTCCAGTGCATATCGGATACAAAATGAGCGGGCTGGGTCGCTAGCGCTGTCTCACAAACCGATTGTGACCACTCACGAGCACTGGCTTTCGATAGGCTGATTCATATGAAGATGTCACCATCGGTACGAACGTACGTAGTAATCGAGATGAAGTAAACGCAGAACCAATGCGCCAACTCGGTCTGAGGCTGAGAACTATGTTGTGATCTACCTCAATCAGCAAACCACTCGACAGCGCGTGAATGTAGCTACGAGTTAAAATCACTTAACTACGCGGAGTGATTAGACGACATACACTAGACTGCATAGCATAAACCACGTGATCGGCCCGAAAGTATTTATGACATGCTTGTCACATTCAGCAAACTGATTAATGACATAGGTGCACAGAGAGAAGGTTAATTTATTCCCAAGTATTGTGCTGGATTTTTGTTATTGTTTGGTTGCATAAATACGTTCATCACTACAAACAAGATAGTATCTAACGGGAATCACTCCACAATCGGATGTATCTTAAGATGCCAAGCACAGCGGCTGAGTAGAATAACCTGGTTCTCTATGTCTGAAACACCATAAACTTCAGATATAATTCAAAAGATTCAAACTGGCAGCTTCATATAGTAAGATGTTTGTTATAATATGATACAATATACCTTTTTACATATCTGTTTCCATTTTAGGCACAAGATTTTCCATTACATACAAAAGCAAATCATTTTGGTGCATTAGAATTTCCACGTTAGAATCTCGGACATGACGACAAGAACGCGATTGGTCCAACTAACCGGAAGGGAAAACCAATCTTAATTAGAACACTTCGCATTGGCTACTTTGATAGAGGAAGTGGTACGGGTTATTCGAGGAGTGTCAACGGTTTTGCGTAATGAGAACGGGGTTAGCGGTCAAAGTGGAGCACAGATCATCTGACCCTGTTCCAACTAAATCATCAAACTGCTGACCGTATTGATTCCTTTGACAAGTAAAGGGTTGTGAGTGGTTAGGAGTGTCTGTGGATCTCACATCCAATAAGAGTGAGGTTTAGGGTCGTGGTCGACTTCGAGTTGTGATATCAGAGTGGACCAGTTCGTGAGCACGTTTTCATTAGTTCTCTTGTATACATGGCTGACGGGCGCAAGTACGCTCGCATCAGTCACGAAATACGCAGACGTATTATCGAAGCATGCGAAAGGGGGATGACTGGCGCATGGTTGTCCTTCTGAACGGAGTCAACTGTAATATCGCCTACAAGTGGCTTCATGTGGATTGCATCGGGTTTTAAAAGTAGCATGATTAATGAGCAAAGTCCACAGGAAACACGACCAGTTGGTGGCTATTCCCATTCATCTGTACTGATCTACGAACTCCACAGAGTTTTTGATTAACAGCATGACCAACTCGCAAATGAGCTACTAAATACAAAAATGTATTCTTTCAGTTTTACTCAAAGTACTTTTCGATTGAATGAATAGTGTAGACGTGCGACTAAATGCAGCCACTGGGTTTTAGTGACCACGATCTTGGAGGGATCTAAAATGTGGAAGTGCAAGTAGCAAATATGGAGATTTGGTTCACTTAAGTAGCGAAATAAAGTAGTGTATTTACATGTGTTGTGTTAATGACAACATATTAGACTGATTGGCCAGCTCATGCAAGTCATTTTATGTGGTTGTGAAAAAAACATGTAACTATTGAACAGAGAAGTGAAATCACTACATTCTGTAGCAGAGATTTTTCCTCTGGAACAGATATACAGCTCAAACAAAGTTAACAACAAGATGAGGGAAGGAACCGAACCATGAAAGGCATCAGTGAATATAGCGAGTGTCCCCTGATTTCTCCAAATACTAAACGAGGTTGGACTACGTCGATTCTGCTGGTTACAGTGTTAATTTATTTGGTTGCAATCAACTCTATTGTGCAAGTACCATGTCCTAAATTGATAACCAGATCATGAAACCAATAGTTATGAACTGTTCAACAGTGTAGAAATCCTACATTTCAAAGAGATATACCCCAGGATTTAGTGTCTTACAACAGAGATGGTGACTGCGACTTTAAAATATACCATGAGGGTAGTTTTAGGAATTTTACCGCACAAGTAACACATTAATCTCACTCTTCATGTTAGCGAACACATCAGTAGAAATACAATCGCCAATCTTTTTCGTCAGTCAGTTTTTACACACTTATCTGCATCTTCCGGTAACATGCAACATTAGCTTCTATCTCAATCTAACCTGGCAATCACTGGGTGAGGGGTGTCACCAAACGAATTTCATATTACGTTGCTACTTCGTATCGGCAGAAAAACATGAGTGTTGTAGTGTAACAAAAGGCATGTGTGGGTGTTCTCTATTCCTTGATACCAAACGATTCCCAGTCCACCGGGGACGTCAGAATGACACAATAACGCAACTGGTGTTGTTCGGTTGACCTTGGCCACGGCGATCATGAATGTTTTGGTTTTTCTACCGTTGTTGTATGACAAGCAGTTTCGTTGTCAGTAGTATACTACTCACAAGTGGTATATTACCCACAGGCGACATTCAAGAACAAAAGGGCAAACTCCGAACGCCAGGAAGACGACGGACAAGAAGAGACTATCGGAATAGTGTGTACGCACTAGGGCAGAAGTTCCACCAAGGCGAATGACAATGATGTATGTGAATGCATGTCTAACGTGCAAATGAGTGTACGCGTTTGTGGTTTGATTTTTGACATGACCTATACGGGAGTTTGCGCAATAAACGAATTCTCAGGCCAAGCGTCTTTTGAGGTCACAACACCGTTACGAGACAGCAACGTAATATGAAATTCGTTCGGTGACACTGCTCAATTCATGGTCGCCAGGTTAGACTGCGAAAGAAGCCTATGTCATCACACAGTATCACTCATTAAATAGTGCCCTAGCAACTCGGTCTGATGTTTGGTTGACCTCACTTGGAGCTGGCAACTGAACTCAACAATACTCAACCAACCGGACCCGAGGATCAGTCTGAACAATGCTGTGCTAGCCGTTGTATACAAAAGAAGGAAACTTCGATCGGAGTGTCAAGCCAATCTGCTCTATATTTCGTTGTACTTTCCTAATTGGTCTAGCCTACACCGACTAGCCATCTCAGACCTGATATTAAAAGGGGAATGGCTTTGGCAATCAATTAGCTGCCCCTTTAAGTTTATGCACACGGTTCTCGGTGTCGACTGAGTTGCAGTGTCATTGAAGGAGTGGTCAACTACTGAAGAAAGACGACATATCGCGGGATGCTCACACTTCATTCACTATTTCCAGTAGCGAACGCAAAAAATTAGATTATCTGAAGTATGCGAGTAGTTCGGTTGTTCTTAACCGTCCCAACCAAAAAAGGAAAATCTTACGTAATCTAGGCACACTCATAGGCCATGCACTAGTTTAATCAGGACTAACTCCCGGAAAGTAGGAAGTACAAAATCAATTTGTGGTTGCTCTAAACACAGCATTCTTCGTTCACTGAGAAAATGTGGGTTTACGGCTGCGACTCCATTGTTTCATCACTCACCGCCCGCGTACAACATCGTTCGGCGTGACTAACAAAGCTAGCGCAATGGTCTCCGGTGATGTCGCACATAGCAGAGATAATTACTCTTTCCAGCGCTCCAATTCTCCACTCTTGTTGACTTTGTACACCCTGGGGATTTCTGTTTATTATTGTATCGTGGTGCACCTGCAACTGTCTTTTAACTCGTGCATCCACCACGCTCCAGACATTCTCAACCGGACCTAACATGGGCGAATAGAGTGCCAGTCGTAAGAGTTGTCCTCCATCATATAACTCTTCAGTAAAAAAACTTTCCAGATCAGTGTGACACGGTGCGTTGTCGCATATCAGCATAATGTCTAACATGGGTGTGCTGATCTTCATCTGATCCAGCAGGGTCCGTGGCCTTGCAATCGTTGCTGCTGTATGTTCCCTGCCTCGTCGTACAGCCTACTATCGAGCTTGATGTTATAGCTCAAATCAGATGAAGAGTATAGTCTCGGCTGTTTGTTACAGAGACGCATGCTATCGTTTTTTTTGGTGAACGACCCGTTGATCTCGTACAGAACGAATTGAAGTTTGTCTCACCTATCCAATAGTCTTTGAATTTGCATAACAATCCATCAGTCGATATGCAAACAGTCGCTGTAACTCCAAATTCTCATTTGAGCCCAGGCCAACGGGCACCCGGCACAGTTTCTTGACAGTTATGTACCGGCCATCCAAGTATCGACTTATCGTTGTGGTCGATAACTCCTTTGCAAACTCAGCTTTGACGCGCAATCTCAAAAACTGCAGTGTAATCGTTGGGTCTATGGAAACCCACTCCAACAACATATCCATCTCAGATTCTGTCAGAATCTTGCTTTTATGTCCTTTGTGAGGCTGAGCCTCATAACTGATGTAATCCACATGAAGCCACTTGTAGGCGATATTACAGTTGACTCCGTTCAGAAGGACAACCAAGCGCCAGTCATCCCCCTTTCGCATGCTTCGATAATACGTCTGCGTATTTCGTGACTGATGCGAGTGTACTTGCGCCCGTCAGCCATGTATACAAGAGAACTAATGAAAACGTGCTCACGAACTGGTCCACTCTGATATCACAACTCGAAGTCGACCACGACCCTAAACCTCACTCTTATTGGATGTGAGATCCACAGACACTCCTAACCACTCACAACCCTTTACTTGTCAAAGGAATCAATACGGTCAGCAGTTTGATGATTTAGTTGGAACAGGGTCAGATGATCTGTGCTCCACTTTGACCGCTAACCCCGTTCTCATTACGCAAAACCGTTGACACTCCTCGAATAACCCGTACCACTTCCTCTATCAAAGTAGCCAATGCGAAGTGTTCTAATTAAGATTGGTTTTCCCTTCCGGTTAGTTGGACCAATCGCGTTCTTGTCGTCATGTCCGAGATTCTAACGTGGAAATTCTAATGCACCAAAATGATTTGCTTTTGTATGTAATGGAAAATCTTGTGCCTAAAATGGAAACAGATATGCAAAAAGGTATAGATCACACGTGGCCTGGGTATTGACAGTAGCTATGACCTATCTAGATCTTCTGCTTAACCTTACACTAACCTTTGTTGGTTCTTCTAACTTACGACACTTTTTTCTCGTCTAACGCATTTTAAGTTACCGTTGTGATGAACGACGATCCGAACCATAGCACTGTCTGACAAAATTCACGGTCGTCATAAAGGTTATTATAAAAGAATGAATGATTTACGACTTGGTTGCAAAACCTAGATAGTAACAGTCACCGTAATCAGGAAGGGAACACGCAAATATGGTTGTTTGTCGGCATCATTACTAGTGTGCAACAGTATGCCAATCAATTGTAATCAACACAATATACAGTGTTTTAAGGAATGTTAAATAATTAAGCAAAATGCACCGTAAGCTTCGTTGTATAGTGACCTAGCTATAAATATAGTGACGATTTTTGTTAGTTCGTTTAAGTTTGAACTCATAACTAGACATTACTTCACCTCAGGATATCGTTCATTTTCAGAATCACGTAAATCTTTTCGGTGGGCCACATAACCAGCTTAAAGAACTATAAACTAACTCATTCATCGCAACATTGAACGAAAACTTACCAGATATCCTTCATCCTCCTTGGCGGATGTGCACAGGTGTTCATCATCCTCCGGTGTTTCTTCATTCTCCATGAGCAAATTATGTTCAGATTTGGAAAATGCTGGGCAGTTGAATGGATCCGGAGTCGCCGCCACTGGTCTTCGAACATGTAAACCGGCTGAACGACGATCAACCTGTCGTCGCTGATTACTGGGACGCGACCGGTAGTGGGAATAATGCTCACGGGGGGTGGAAATAGGTGGTTTAGGAACTGAAGGAGCGAACTGCAACTGTGTTCGATAAAGTCCTTCGGTATCGTAAACAGAAAGTGGTCGATTGAAATTACGACGAGCAGGTGACAACTCATTCTCTTGTTCATCGATGTCATGGCTGACCCGCAAGTGAGGTCGCGTCTGATCAAGCGGACTAGGAAGAATATACACTGGCGACGAGGAATAGGGTTGTGCCAGATTGCCTGATCTTGTTCCACCTACTTTATTTTCGTGCACAGGTAGAGGATGACCAAAATTGCTAAGTTGGGAAAGTCTAGGTGGGGTCGGGAAGCGACTTCCATGCATGTTACTTCTCCAAGAAGGAAAGCCTGAGGCCGCGACATTTATATCGGCCGGATCACCACTGCTGGACTCCTCGTTGTTTTCGTCTTCCCTTTTGTCTTCATCGTCGATGTCGCTGCCTTCTGCTTCATTAGATATCCAGCCGGTAGTTTCACGAGGATGATAATCAAGGCGGATATTGTCTGGGTTATCAGCGCTGTCTTTGGGGAGTTGTGCACTATGAAAAACAAGCGCGTTTGATGGTGAGTCATAGGAGCTGATGGGTTTGATTGGGCTGTCCACGTATTTAGAACTATTCCAACCACCATCGGTAGACATACCGTGTAAATGTTGGGAACCTGAAAAGCCCATGCGCCCCGATTTTTCTAAAGTAATAGGAGAATTAGTGCCCAATTTAGAATCTGTGCCCACCGCAAGCGGTTTCGTGTAATGACGACGAAACCCAGACGACAATTTGCGCGCAACACCTGTGAAACCATGAATATTTTGACGACTGCCATAGCTATCTTGCTCATTGGGGTCGGATTTTCGATGGAGAAGCCCCAAGCGATTATAGACGTTATAGGATGTGCGTACAGGATTCTTTGGGGCTTCTTCAGACTGTTCGTCTGACGATTGACTATTCGAAGCTGGATCACCAACGTCGTGGCTACAGAAGTAGTTATTGTTGTTATTCCCAATTTCTGGCGTAAATTTCATCAATTTACCATCAAGATAACTTCGTCCTGCATCGACCGATCCGTTCACATTCACCTGTCCATCATTGCGCTCGTGGCCGGAATCTGCGCGCTCCCCATTTGAAGGAACGTGACCAACCCCACTGGACTGTGAATGTTGATTGTTGTGAGCTCCGCCAGGTGGCGCATCATTTTCCGATATTTCCGAACACTCGCCCTCTTCGCCACCAGCTACCCAATGACTGGCTAACGTGAGCGGAACGGCCTTGGTCATGTCATGATAGTTGCTGTTCTCACCTTGATCCACCATCACAATCACTGCATGCGTACAACTGGTATCACAACGTGTCCCTGAACCCAAACCAACCACACTGGCTGTGCTACCCAAGGCCCCAACGCTGCCGCGCAAGTGTGAGGCTCCGGCGCTGATTGGACGGCGTGAAACTGAATTTGGTCCGCCAATTCCAGTGGTCAACGGGATTTTGTTGGTATCACCAGCACGATGGCTTGTCGGAATAGAGGTATCGGTTGGTTGACATCCGGAATCGGTATTTCCACCGCCCTTGGATGGAGAAAGACAAACAGCCTGGGAATGAGGGGCATGTAAATTATCATTTTTAACAGAATCTTTGTTAGCAGCTTCACGAGCCCTGGCAGCTCCAGCCTCTTTTACCAAACGCGGCGTAGTGGCAGGACGGTGTGTTCGCAGGCCACTACCGCCACTACTGTGGAACATCCTTCGTGGTGTATTGTTACTCTGTTGCTGCTGCTGTACATTGTGATTGATCACGAGATCTTCATTGACCGCACGGTGAGGGTAAGTAGAAGTACAAGTGGCGCGAGGAGCAGGCACGGCACTATTTGACCCAGCGTGACCAGCAGTCCCATCATAAGACTTTCCCAAATTTCCCACAGAGGTTGTCGCACCGGGTCCTACCATCGCTAAATTCGAGCTACTCCCGGCCAACCGGCCAGCACTAACATATCCGCTGGAGCCAGCAAGACCAGCAGCCCCTGTGGTACCCACAGCATGCGGCCGATTGTGACCCAGAGCGGACGCCACAGTACTTTTCCGTACTCTGGCCGCTTCAGCCGGCGGTTGAGGCACACTGCCACCAGCTTGGGCTGCCTGTTGAGCTGCCAAGTTAGTGTGGTGCTGATTCGTTTCACTCATTCCTGTTCCTGGAGCAGAGTCAGTAGCAGTCTCCCAGTCAAACAGATCAGATTCACTAATTTTCCGTCGTTCCATATAGGCATTTAACAGAGAATGTAGATACATATAATCCGGTCTGTCGAAATAGGTCAAATTCTGTATATGTTCGAGGAAAGACCGAAATTCACGGGGCATAAATTTCAGAAGCTGATTGTGATCGAATGTTTGCTTCATGAGACCAACCTGTTCTTTGTCTTTGATTTTTCGCCAAGGCAATTCGCCGACAATAAATTCTCCCAACATGTAATACAAAGACCATAAATCATCATGTCGACCAAGCTCCTTGTTCAAATGAGCGTTCACAGAAGCATACCGCACGGTACCACGGAAGCCGGCTACTTGACGCGGTGCACGGATATCGCCGTTAGCAGTTGTATACTGCCGGGCGAGACCAAAGTCGAGGAGGACAATGTGGCGTGGATTGACGGCCCCTGGACCAACACCGGTACCGAGGGCAAAATTAGACGGTTTGATATCCCGGTGCAGAAAACCGACGTTGTGTATGTTTTCGATGGCGACCAACATTTGACGTGCAAGGCGCACTGTTGTGCTTATGGTGAAGCAACCACGTCTAGTTGAGCGTCGGAGATCGGCCAAGTTTTTGCCCTGTAAACTCATTACAATGTAGTTGAACTGTTCATTGCGTCCACAACCGATGAATCTACAGGTATGAGGTCTGCCCTGAAGACGCTTCAACACCGCTACCTCCATTTTTAATACTTGTTTCGGTTGTTGAGCCGATTCAACTTTTACGGCAACCTTCTGTTGTGTAACCATATCGATAGCTTCATATATTTCGCCAAATCCACCACCTCCAATTTTTTTGTATACACGCCACCGTTCCTTGATCACCGTACCAGCAGGGACAATATCACTGCTGGTAGAGGTCATTGCCGTCATTATCCCCTACAGAAAATGGCAGCCTACAAGAGGCTTGTTACCACAGCTGAAAATAAAATAATTTGTCCATCATAGATTTGTGGGATTCGATCAGAGATAACCTCAAACAACAAGGAAACATAAAAAGGAAGCAACAAAAGTCTTAGAAACAGAAACACTGCACAGAACAAGTGGTATTACAATGGAAAGTCGCATGCAAATCAAAATATGGAATAAACCTGAAAGTAGTTTCGATTAAGTTGTTAGGATTATGACCGTAAAAAGCATTATTTACAATTCCTAGCACTAATACGTTAGTGACCAACAGACATCTTTGGCAACACACAATAGATAATTGATTACCGCCATTTATTATGTTTCAAACAGTCCTGACAGGTAATTTACCGAACAAACGTTGACGACAAACATTTTCAAACTCCATCCATTTACGATTATAAGAGATAGGAGGCAGCTTACTCGTTGAATCTGATAATATTTTTCCGTAGTGCAAGCAATTTGTTTTCTATGTAAACAATTCACTCCAACGTGTATCTTCGTAGACAGGCCGGTACAGTATTCGGGGGTTGGTATCTCCGTTAAAGCACCTTTTTACTTTCGCGGGATAGGCTCACAGACCGGGTCAATTGGGCTGTTCCGCATTCCTTCACCCTAAAAAATCCTCAAGTTTGGGATATTTCGGTTTCGCATTTCAATAGCAAACGATATCGCAATTTCTGTGCCTACTGTGGCCTGCTTCGTGACCATAAAATCATTTCAGTCAGTCCCTATTTTGCGCGCCTACTAATTGTTTATGGTTCGCCCCGAGACAGTTTTTAGTAGACATTTTCGGGAGACTAAGGGTTAGTTTTTGCGTAAACATGTTTACCACTGTATTCGTACACACCTTTCTACTACGTGACGTTTTTTTTATTACCAAACCTCTAGTAACAGGAGCTTATCATAGAAAGTTCATCCAAATACACCGACCAAATAGCCATTGTAGTGTGCAGGAAAGTTAATAGATTAAAGATTGCAACTGCAATTGAATCAACACCAGTTTACCCCAATGAAAACCCTTGACGGCGAAGTACACAGAGGAACCAAAACAAAAGAAGATAGATACCATAAAACGAACGCACTTCTGGTTATCAGCTTTATCCACATAAATTGACTTAGGTTGCAACCGGTAGCAACCAAGATAAAGCAAAAATATATATACTCATAAGGAACGGTTATTAATAATGGAGAAGACATTAATGACTGTGAGATCAACAAATTTGTGAGCATTTCGTAGGAGCGTTGTGAACAGTCGAATTACCACGATTCGACGGCTCCTGATTCCATCCTATGGAGTACCTTTTATAGCCTTGGGATTTCTTACACCGCTCAGCAACAGCACTGAATAATATTCGTCCCCCAACAGAAGTTCGCCGCGAACAAAAACCCTAGTCCTATTAATGCAGATAAGGTTTTCGTTAGCTCGGTGACCGGCTGTTGAATTGAAGAAACTCAAAATGTCGCACTGCCTACAAGATAAACCAATTTAACACGAACTAACGACCGGGGAGAAAACCCAGAGGTGAAATTTGCTTTTGGCGTGGACAGGAGCAGTCTTCAAAATGCAGAGAAAGTTCGGACGCACACGTATGCAATGTAAATTTTCCCCATAATCGACAACAAAACATCTCGCTGACGATTCAAACGGTAAAGATTTCGGAATGTATCACACGTCCCTAATATTCCCAAATATGCCTGGTCCGCGATACTACAAACAGACGACATTGTCCAGGTAGATTAAACTAACAGCAATAAGGTGTGGTTTGCTAGCGATTACAGAATCAGAACTAACTCAACCGTGTAATAAAATTGAGGATGTGGAATGAATTCCACGCAAATCAGCTCTATCGTTTGAACAGCTCAACATGGTCTGAAAATAGACCTCAAAGGAACGCGGTAAACAATGCCGCCCACATGCGCAATATCCAAGTTAGCAGACAAACAACACTGAAATGAGACACCGTTAGAATTATCACAAGATCTTTCGGAAATGCTATTTACAACGTTAGCGGAAAGAACTGGAAAGATCAGACTACTCTAGTGAATGTCATTAAAAATACAAAACGACTGATATGGTCCCCGATCAATATACATTGTGTATTACTTTCCTTAACTGTTGCGCTTCTTTTCTTATACCCTGTAACTGATCAGCCGTTCATGGTTGGCCCGCGAAGGGGATGAGGGAGGTTTCCACAGACTGTTAGTCTTAATGACAACTACCAACGAAGTAGTAATGGACACCAACATTAACTGTCTGAAAGAATATACATTGCACCTTCAAAGTGAGGATGCGAATACCTGAACAGTTTCGGTTAACACATTACACAAGAGCTCTTCAAGAAAGAAAAAACCTAGAAAATACTGGACGGTAGACACCGACCGACGGAGCCTACTCTGAATACAAGAAAGTGAGCCTAATAAATTGTTGCCACAAGCACATAAGGAGCAGTTGAATGTGAAAAAAACCGGCGGATCATGCGTAGTGTTGGAAGTAAAATAAAACTATGTTCGGAACGTTTTATATTTGTATGCCCACCACGATGACTACTGCAAACCATTCCAACATAGTCAGTATGAACCTCATCGATCAACTTGTATAATCGCAATCATTGGCGCACTGAGGCTTAGCGAGTCTCATGTGACTGTCACTCTGGGAAACCTGCGTTATTTTTCTGACGTAGACTGAAGTTAGATTTCTGTCAGGGTCTGTGCAACTGATCCAGCAACTCCCCCAATCAACTGAAAACAAGAAAAAAAGAAGTACGAGACAACACAGAGCGGCCTATGAATACCACGTGTAACATAGGCGATGTGTGGTTATGAACAATCATTCCGGCTTAGACAACCCGAGAACTCTTGAATGGCGTCATATCATAGAGATCTAAAAAAAAAACAAATCGGATTCTCCAGATTAGGTCTGCTCTAACACGACAACCTGACATCACACTGAATGGTTGACTGGTCGGAACTCAAGAAGCTTCTGTTTCCGACGGCACAGAAGCGTCAACAGATCAATGAACACAGGCATAGCTCAAAGGCACAGTCAATGGCGCGGGTAACCAGTTGAACTGCTGTTGGAAATGTTCAGTTAAGCGTCCCAAGAGTCTTTGTAAGCTGTCGATAGGCACAACATTGACTTCGCAGATTGCCTAGCTCATATCGGGATTCCTGCTACCCGTTGCTTGGACGAGATGGAAAAACTTGCGAGTTCTCGGTAGTAGCAGCTTGTTCCATTTCGATACTGTGTTGCATCCCATCAGGCCTCACGATTTCCTCGTAGTCCCTTCCGGAGTTCCGAGCGAGTAGCGTTGCGAGCTAAACTGTACCCTCTGCTGGATGGAATATTCTGGCGAGCATCAAGCAATTCGAGCGATCACAGAGATCCGGCAGTTGGCAGCTGAAAGGGCGGTAGTACCACATGAAGCAGTATCGCACATATGCACTGCGTGTCGTATATGTATCCTATGTGCTTCAACGTCGCCTGATAGGTGGGGTCCTAGACTGGTCAAGCAACGACGCGATCACGAAGCAAGGTGTCGCCTGCCCGGTTAGAATTTACGAAAACACAAATCCCCGATGAAAAAAGCGATTCCAGGTGACAATGTACCGCAGACAGTAGCGTAGTTATATTCGCACCGCTTGTAGTTCTTTCGCTTACCCCTGTTTCGCCAGTTTGCGAATCACGCGATTCCTGAGTAAACGGGAAACAATGTGGGTATGGAAAACGGCATGGTACGAGTTATGGCGGTTATTCCAAAAGAAATGACGATCTCCAAAGAATTGGTGATACCAGTAACTGGCAGCAACATGGCCACGCTGCGTCCCTGGTTGGGTTGCACACGGCGGTCTCCCTGTGAGGTATTGCGATGAAACCGTATAACAGTTAACTGTCTACAGTGTTGCTTGATCGGTAACTGTAACAAAAACTGCCATCACATAATTCATTTCAATGAATGACTATCCAACAGAATGAGTCCCTGTCAGGCCATTTAAACCAAAACAGCAAGAGCAATCGACATAACCTGGGATCGAACTCGCGACCGTGTGACAAGTAGAAAGGCGTCGCTGTAACTAAACAACTACGAAAAGAACGCGTTTATCAATGGTACACAACCAAAAAACAAGCTTAACGACACATGAACAGAAAACTTGACTTACAAACAGTGCTTGGGCAGGCAACTTCGCTCTAATTGTCACAGAAAGAGTCACAACAATGCGAAAATTCGATTAAGTCAACAGCAAGCGGTACCCTCACGAAACCCTACTAAAGCGCATCGGTAGGTTGTGTTGCAGTGAAAAATGCAGCTTCAATTGCGGGAATATTATGCGCGTTTGCTGTAGCTTTAACATGCGTCTGTGAGCCAGAAATGCAAGATATGCGGAGTTGAGGCTCAATTTCAGCGATTGTCGATCCAGATCTTTATCCAACCTTATAGGCACAACAATCCCGTTTGTTGCTTCGCCTCATCAGCAATAGCACAATAGCCTCGAGCCTGACCAGAATGTACTGTGGCTCGGGCCTACGTTCACCCTGACAGTGACGCGGAATACCCTATAGGAAAAAACGTTACTGATCACATTCGCTAAACTACCAGTTCAAGCAAAGACCAAGAAAAACGCATCAGAGAGTGGCATCATCTCAATCCACGTATGAAATGGATGATCCAGAATCATTCAGATTCATCGTCAGCTGGACATAATTACTTACTCAATTCTACACTTTTCAGATCTACTTTTCAAGTTTAAGCACCCGAAATCAAGACAGTGAGAAAAATTTTGGTACACTACTATTCGCGCGATCCAACAAGAAGATCTGCGAACTGCTGTGATGATCACACTTTCCAGTCTAAAACTGGACGTGTGTTGCCTTAGCAAAATCCACATTTACAATCCAAACGCTGTTATTCATCTGCATTCGTCATGAGGTAACACATTTGGTCGTCAGTTCGTCTAGAGTTCGCGAGGATGACAAAGCTGGGATGAGGGTTACACTAAATGATATAGCACAATAGACATTGTTCAACTAAACCACAACGAACGGCCGA